>JAQZBX010008005.1:20009-49291 GCA_029593785.1 Cabassous unicinctus | reverse complement strand
GATGTAATTATGAATTCCAAAAATATAATTGGATCATGCCTGTAATCTGATCTGTTAATCTGGGCATGATTGAATTATGATTAGGGTGTTGACTGGGCCATGTCAGTCAGTAGCGTGTTGAGCCCCACCCCCTGGTGGGTGGGGAATTGAATATAAAAGGCAAGGCAAAGAACAGAGGAGAAGCAGTCTTTGAGAAGCAGCTTTGATGTTGGAAAGAAGGCCCCAGGAGAAGAGAAGCGAATCGTTCACCTGATCGCCTACAGCTGACCTTGTGGAGGAACCAGGAGCTAAGCCCGGAGAGAAATGCAGCCCCGGGAAGAGAGGAAGCCAAGAAGACTGAACCCTGGGCAAATGTCGGCAGCTGTCTTGCTCCAACACATAACAATGGACTTTGGTGAGGGAAGAAACTTATGCTTTATGGCCTGGTAACTGTGAACTTCTACCCCAAATAAATACCCTTTATAAAGGCCAACCCATTTTTGGTATTTCACATTGGCACCCCTTTGGCTGACTAATACAATATCTAATTATAGTAGACCAGCTCTTCAAGCCTGGGTGAGTCAGTTTCTCCTAAAAAGGGCAGACTTTGGAGTCAGAGAGACTGAAATTTGAATGCTGGCCACCTCTTCACAGCTGTGAGAGCTGCCATCTGACTTAACCTCTCTGAACCTCAAATATCCAATTGTAAAGTAGGTATGCTAATACAAACTGCATAGTGATTCCACCAGGAAAGGGAATCACAGGAGGTCCTCAAGCAATATTGATTCCCTTCTCTCTTTATGGCCACCCTCTCTACTACTGCTCAACCATTCCCACAATTTTCATTACTCTCACTGTTACCAAAAATTGTGGTTCAGGGCATTTTTCAGTAATAAACTCTGGAACTTACCACTAATGACAATTGCACCATGGCTCTTGTCCTGGCTAACTTTATCTCCAAGCATATTCTCTTCATCTCTGCTGTTAATGACCCTTCAGATGACCTCTCTGATTCCAGGCTTTGATTCTAAGCACTGTGCTCACTAAGGCCTCGGAGCTGTTGCTTAATGAGCACAGATTTCTGTCAACTTCATCCTTGCTTGTACCCCTCCATTTATTTCCCTTCACATAGGAAGTATGGCTTAGCACTAACTGGAGAAATGAATGAATGTATCATAGCAGGAGTTCTAAAACCCGGTTTTAATTGTTACTCTGAGGGGTTCGAGAAAGGGTGGACAAATCCAAACTACTCCCTTGAAGTGAATGGGGATTTTTATTTTATTCTTGACTCTTCCTAGAGTGCTCTCCTTCTGCAATTTCACTTTCCGAGCATCTTTTTTGACAATTGTCCCCATTTGTTGCAGTGAACTCACCTTGTCCTAGGTTCTTAAATTATTACTTCATCCATTGTTTTGTTTGATTTGCTGTTGTTTGTCAAGAATGCAAGTTTATTTTGTGATTTCAATTTGATAAATGCTATAGTTATTTATCTGATAAGTCCAATCTTGCCAAGCATGACATTGACTTTAGTCAAGTTCATCAGCCTCCAAGTCAGTCACTATAATTTTCATAAACATTCTCAGGCTTTTGGTAAGAGACAACTCTTTCTAATTGGATATAGTATTGCTTTTGGTTAAGGACACCAAACTAGATATCATGAAGGTGATCCTTGGCTTTTGCTCCCTTTTTGTCCTGCATATCTAAATATTCCCAAGATCTAGACTTTACAGAACTGTCGGTGAATTTGCCCTGTCCTATTTCTGTTTTCCACTCTACCTCCATAATTTAGTCTTTCAGTACTTAGAGGTTAAAATTAGCCTTAAACACCAGTCTCTCTGCTAATAGAGCGTTATACCCCAGCATGTACTCTCTATTTTAGTAAATATGTTTGTGATCGTTTTAAGCTGAATGGACCCAAGAAAATTATGTTCTTAATGTTAATCCATTTCTGTGGGTGTGGACCTATCACAGATGGGACCATTCTATAGGTTATTTCAGTTAAGGGACTTTTGATTAGGTTGCTTAAGAAAGGTGTGGTCTGGCGGGGAGCGGGGGTGTGTTTCAATCTTCTTACTGGAGTCTTTCATAAGAGAATGGAATTCAGATGTAGAAAGAGAGAAAAGCAATGGAAACCAGAAGCCAAAGGCAACAAAAGCTGGAAGAGAATGGAGAGACTAACATACACTGCCACGTGCCTTGCCATGTAACAAAGAAGTCCAGGATTGCTGGCAGCCAGTCTTCAGAGAGAAAGCATCACCTGATCATGCCTTGATTTGGACATTTTCATAGCCTCAAAATGGTAAGCTTTAAGCTAATAAATCCCCATTTTAAAAGCCAACCCATTTCTGGTATATTGTTTTCAGCAGCCTAGCTGACTAAAACAGATATTGGTACCAGGAAAGTGGGCTACTGCTACTTCAAATACCAAAAAAGTGGGACCACCTTTCAAAATGGGTAAGGAGTGGATTCTGGAAGAATTGTGAGGTGCTTGATTGGCAAAGCATAGATTGCTTTAAAGAAACTGTTGGTAGAAATATGGATGCTAAAGATACTTCTGATGAGACCTTAGACAAATATGATGGACATGTCATTACAAACTGGAAGAAAGGTGACCCTTGTTTTAAAGTGGCAGAGAATTTGGCAAAATTGAGTCCTTATGTCAGATGGAGGGCAAAATTTGAAAGTGACAAGCTTGATATTTAGCTGAGGGGATTTCCAAACTAAATGTGTAAAGTGTGGCCTGGCTTCTCCTTGAACTTTATGGTAAAATGCAAGAGAATAAGGATAAGCAACTGAACTCTTGGGCACAAAGAAACCAGAAATTGATTGTTTGGAAAATTCTGAGCTCCTGGAAAACCCATGTAAGAGTTTAACTGAGCATGGAACCAGTCAGCCATTTCAGTGCAGATCAGGATTGGAAATGCTATTATCCAGAAAAGATTTGCAGAAAGTTCTATTATCTGGCGGATGGGACCCCTGTGGGCTAAGTGCAAAACCAACAAGTTTTTTTGTGAGATCTGTATGAATGAAATCACTGCCAGCCTGGACTAAAAGGGACAAAGAAGGGACAGATTGAAGGAACAATGATTTCAAAGGCAGAAGCATGGTAGCTGACGTCTCCACTAAAGATATTTTCTCAAGTCAAGAGAATGGCCCACCAATGTATGTGGAAAGAGTGAGTACTCCCTGGAGCTTGGAGAAGATGGGCCTTCTGCCCCATTGTTCAGGAAGAGTGTTACCACCCCAGGCTTCTCAGATGCCTGGGGGATTGCAGAAAGACTGGCAGCCACCCAGATGCTTGAGGAGGGTGGAGCCTAGAGCATGGTCATTGGGCAAACCCTTGGAAAGGGTGGAGCTGCAGCTCCATCAAGCCCTGAGGACAAAGCATCATTCTATAGATGACTCTCAGACCTTGAAATCTAATGGAGTATGCCCTGCAGGGTTTTGGAACTGTTTGGGACCCCTGACCAATTTCCTTCCAATTTCTCCCTACTGCAATGGGAATGTTTATTCTATGACTGTTCCTCTATTGTATATTGGAAGCAGATAACCTGTTCTCAGTTTCACAGGTCCACAGACTAGGGGAATTGTGCCCCAGGACAAACCACACCTATAACAGCTTTTGATGGGACTTTTTACTTAACATTGTTACTAAAATAATTTAAGGCTTTAGGATATTGTGATGGAATGAATGTATTTAGCATATGGAAAGAACATGTCTTTTAGGGGTCCAGAGGGTGCAGAGTGATGGCTTGAAGCTGACTGAACCCCAGAAAATTATGTTCTTAAAGCTAATCCATTCCTGTAGGTGTGGAACTATTATTGATGGGACCTTTCAATTAAGTTACTTCAGTTAAGGGCCTTTTAATTAGGTTACTTGAGTAAGGCATGGCCCAGGGGTGTTCTTAGTCCTCTTACTGGAGTCCTTTGTAAGAGAATGAAATTCAGACAAAAAGAGAGAGAAAAGCCATGGAAGCCAGAAGCTGAATGCAGCAAAACCTGCCAGAGAAGGGAGAGGCCAAAGGATGCCACCATGTGCCTTGCAATGTGACGGAGTCCAGGATTGCTGGCAGCTGGTCTTCTGGAAGAAAGCATCAGCTGATGCTGCCTTGATTTGAACATTTTCACAGTCTCAGAACTGTAAGCTTGTAAGCTAATAAAGCTCTATTGTAAAAGCCAACCCATTTCTGTTATATTGCTTTCAGCAGCTCGCAGACTAAAACAATGTTCTTATAATTTCTAGTATATACTACACATATTCCCAACTCTTGACTTTTGCCAAAGTCTTCTCCCAACCAGGAATTTTTTTCCTTCTTTGTCTCTGTCTGCCTAATCTCATCTTCAATTCTACATAAGCCTGCAAGGGCAAAGTCTTAACCTGTCTTATTCACTACCAATATTCCAGTATGTAGGAAATTTCTTAGCACTTGATAGGCACTAAGCAAAATTTGTAGATTTACTAATTGACTGCCATTCAAAGCCTACTTCAAAGCTAATTTCTTTCTTAACTTTCACTGTTTACTTTGAATCCTTTTATTACCCAAATTATCACCAAATTGTAAATTCCTTGAAGATGGAATCCATAATTTGTATTATTTTGCAATTCCCAGAGTGTCTTGGTAATGTGAGAATAGTAAATATCAGGCTTTGGGGAAAAGTTTATATGTATAACCTAAGGATGATTATAAAATACATGTTCATTAATCACCTACTATTTGCTAGGAACTGTGCTAACATCTGAGATAGTGACCCAGCTGAACTGGATTCTAGATCCACACTGCCACTACCTATAGAGCCTCTCCCGATATACTTAAATTCTCTGAGCCTTGGACGACTCCTCTAGGAACTCAGAGGGTTAAACCAGGTTAGCGCTAATGACTCTTCCAGTTCTAGGATTCTCTGAATTTTTAATATTTATTTATAGATTGATAAATGGTGTTCAGAAAGGACTTGCTGATTAAATAATATAGACTTTACCCTTCTAAACTCATAACTGTTCCCTGAAATGAGCAGGTTCTATTTTTCAATTTTTTCATTTATTTATTTGTTCAACAAATGTTTGTTGAATACTCCTAGGTTATAAGCAGTGTGCAAAAAAAATGCTGGCATCCCAACAGTGAACAAGGCACAATTCCTGCATCCTGAGACACCCTGCCTCTTATATTATAATCCACTGGGTACACCAGTGACCAAATTCACTTCAGTTTCTTTTATAGAAGAGTAAAATTTTGCTAAATACACCTCACCCAACTCCAGTTAGCAGGTATAGTCATTCTTAGTAACATAAATTATTTACTTTGGAAAAAGTTTAAACAAATAACCAAATGAATAAAATATTCCCTAGAAGTAATACTTATTTGGGGCTTATCTAGATCTGTGATTTTGAGGCATGGCCTCAATGGCTGCTATTTTGGAAAAGGGAATGGTTAAACAGGGATTCTGTGAGTCTTTCCCTGTATTTAGCTAGAACAGCTCCATTTGCAAATCTGTTTTATATATTGAGGACATGCTGCTAAAAAAGCAATTTTGATAAGCAAGGTTCTAGATAACTAATTGGAATTAGAAATAAAATAATGAAGGGAGTGATATATATAGTATATATATGGTATATATATTAATATATTTACCATATATTTATCATTTTAATTGGTATCTGTGGAACATAACTCTCATTTTGCCCCAAGAGGCTAAGGGAATGTGGTATTGAAACTCTCACAAATGAATCTAGTGGTACAGTAGGTAGATGCATTTTTCTTATTACATTTGAACTTCCAAGGAGCTCCTGATGCTGTAGAGTTCTTTGTCCTTACAGTATCATTCTCATCTTTTATATTACTTGATAACTCATAGTTAAGAGAGTATCTTGAAGTTTCTTGTTTTGATGTCCTCACATACCTCTACCCTGGGTTATCCAAGCAATGACTTAGACCACATTCTAGATTTTCGGTACTTGAAAAGAGACTCAAGACTGTACTCCAAAGATAAAATTCATTATTGATACAAGAGAAATTCAAAAGTAACTTTCATATAAAGCTCAAGTAGTGTCAGAAAGCATTAATATAAATGATTCAACATTGTACTAGAATTCTTTGGGACTAGAAAATAATTGCATTTTCTTTATTTTGATCATGAAGCAAAATAATTAAGGATAGAGCAGATAAAATAAATATGCTATAGCCTATGTTCACTAAAAGAAATCCAGTGGGGATCTTCTAATATTGAAATGACTCACAAGCCAAATGTGAAATGGATATAAAGAAAGAAATTCAATAAAAAACATGCAAAGACAATCTCGGATCAGGATATGCGTGTTTCTAAGATATTGCCCAATTCACTACATGGAGGAAGAATGACCCCTCTTTGGGCTCTGTCCCAGCCTTGATGTACTTCTAAAAGGGACATTTAATCAAACTTGAATTGGGTTGGGAGACTTTAGTGACCTTTATGTCTTTTCTTCCCAAAACCTTAAATAGATGGTTTAGCTGGAATCATGTCATAGCCCTTTTAAAAACATTCCTTTGTCCTGGGATTGTAGCTAGAATGTATTGGCCAAGAACTTTTCATAGAGTTCTATTATTATATTCATTTCTGGGCCTACCTTGAGCTGTCCTTGCACCTAGGGTTCCAGCAAAGCAGTTTCCCTTGCTCTGACTCTGATATGCTCGCAGATGCCTTTAACTCTTTGCCAGTAACCACAATCATGTTAGCAAATGAGCCTCAAAAAGCTGAAAAGCTGATCTTCAGCTTTGGGTCTTTTTGACAAATTTGGGAGGTTTATCTAAAGCAGGACTTCTGTATACTTTCAATGTTAGCTAGAACATGATCACATTTTGTAAATATTCCTTTTGAATTAGCAAAACAGAAAATCAAAGTCACTGATCTGAGATCCATGTTAGTCCTTTGGGGCCCATTTTGCCATTTATCCATTTTATCCTCTTCCTTGAGGGGTCAATAGAATTAGGAAATAGTAAGTTTACTCAAAGTCTGCTTTTTCTTACAGTCACAATATCCTTCTCTATGAGGACGGGCATGCTGTGGTAGCAGATTTTGGAGGTAAGATTTCTGTGAATAATACTCTCCATTTCTTCAGCTTCTTTCTTCATTCCTAGATAGTGCCTGATATTGCATGATGAATACAAAACTAAAACACTAAGTTTTATTTCTCTAAGTCATTCAAATTTCAGTGACCCTGAACTTTGAAAGTATAGCATTTGTTTTCAATTTTTCCTCTTTGATAGCTTCAGCCAAAAGAGAGGAAGTGGGAATTTAAGTATGACAAGTTTCTTGTGGTTTCAAATCTTAGACATATTCTTTAACCTTGGTTTTGAGATATTTCCTTTGACATGAGTTTGTTTTCTCTTTTTCTCAGAATCAAGATTTCTACAGTCTCTGGATGAAGACAACATGACAAAGCAACCTGGGGTTTGCTGGCTCTTATGTTCCCTATAATTACTAAAACAATTAAAATGTGTAAACTCAGCCTGAGATGAAAGAGCAGCTTTAACTGGAAACAATGTCATTGTCCCAGTGGCAGGATAATTTTTTATGTTTTTATCATCAGTAAACCCACAAAAGAACTATTTCCAGCCTCTGCTAGAGAAGTAGATTAGATACATATTTGGGAAATGTTGTGGATAAACTAACACTGATTTTGTTTCAATTATAACTGAAAATCCATGGTGAACATGGATAATTGGCTTTCATATTTATATCTCCTTTTTAAGTAGTAGAGTTAACATTTAGTAAATAACTAACTGTAAAATTAGTAGTTCACCAGCATCTATTAACTATTCCTAATTCTCCACTTTAGTATTACAAGGCAATAGGTGGTATAGTCAAGCATTAATGTTTAAGTAAAATACAAATTATAATATTTGAAGCAAGGATAATTATACTCAAAATGTCCACAATTAAAATCAGTACCTGCTCCTGCCCCAAAGGAAAAAAATGTATGCTTCTCTTTCTGGACTATGTGTATTATTTAATTGCCCAAGCCTGGAGTAATTTTTTATTTCTTCCCTTCCTTCCTTCCCCTTACACATTAACATTACTCAGACACTTTTTCTGGTTGTTTCTCTCTCTTAATTTTTTTTAAGTTCATCTTAGCTTCTCACTTCTAACTTCAGGTCCCCATCTCTTTTCTGGACTATTGAAATAGCTTCTTACTCCAGTCCTCTCTCTCAGCTCATTTCTTGAACATCAGCTAAGTGTTGCTATCCTGAAAATTCCCTTACTGTACATCATCAGCATATCGCCCCCATCCCACCCCGGCTGCCCACAGGCTAAAATCCAAATTCCTTTGCCCTACCCAATCTGGCCTCAGGGCACCTTCCTAGCTTCATCTCTGACGGCAATGTCTCTCAAGCCCCCAATGCTCCAGTGCACAAGCCACCAGGCCGCACACCCAACACGCTGTTTACTTTCACATCCCTGGGACCTTGACTTTGTTGGATTCTCTGCCTGGAAAGCCCTTCACCAGCACCCCACCTGGATGAAGTTTATTCATCTTGCAAGGCCCCAGGCAAATTTTACACATTTTAAACACTTCCCTGCTCCACAATGATCGCCTCCCCTCCCCATCCACCCCCATCTACAGACGCTCCCGCAGAAAATCTTTTCCCCTCTGTGATTTTTGTAACACTTTGTACGCAGTGCTACTTAGCGCTCTGATTCGTTCGTTCAACAAAGATTTATTGAGGGCCCACCATGTGTCAGGCTTTGTGCAAAGGTCCAGGAATGAAAAACATGAATAAAAACCTAGTCCTTGAGTTCAAGGAGCTCATTGTTTAGTGGGAGAAAGATTGTAATAAGCTGATAGATTTAAAGGAATGTGGAAGTTCAGTGATAAGAGGTGTACTAGAATATCACGGCAGCTCAAACTGGATGCATAGGAGCTAATCAGAGGACAGGAAGTATGGAGGAGGTTGCCGGGTATTGTGAACGGCACAGGAGAGGATGAGAAACACCATGCTTCCTGGGGGAACTTCAAAGGGCTTGGCACAGACAGTGCAGGAGCCATATCACGGACCATGTTGTATTGTAAGTAGGGTTTTGTGTGCTTATATTTCACTCATTCATTCAACAAATATTTGTGGAGCACATAGTGGATGTCACACATTCCGGAAACAGGGGATATAGAATTGAACAAAATAAAGGTCTTAATCTCATGGAGCTAGTATTCTATTGGGAAGAGACAGATACTAAACAAATTAACAAAAAAAAATATGTATCAGAAGGTGATAAGAATTATGAAGAAAACATAAAGCAGAGCAAGAGCTGGGACAGGGTTTAGATAGGGTGACAGGGAATGATAACACTTGATAAGGTAAAGTTTGTGCAGACCCTGCAGTGGGAGTCATTCATAGGACTCTGGAGTAAGAAGACTGCAGACTAGGGGAACAGAACATGCAAAGGCCCAGAGGCAGGAGAGTGCTTGGTTAATTCAAGGCCAGAGTGGCTGGAGTGGGTGAACAAGGAGGAAAGTGTGATGGGACATGAGACAAGGGAGTTGAAAAGAGAAAGTCCTCATTTGGCAGGACCTACTGGACCTCATCTAGTACCTGGGACATAGAGATGGCTAAATCAGTGGTTCTGAACACTGGCTGCACATTAAAATCTCTTTGAAAACTTTTAAGAAGCTTAAAGTCTGAATCCAACCCCCAGAAATTCTGATTCAATTGACCTGCTGTTTAAAGTTTCCCTCAGGTGATTCTAACATGCAGTGAGTCTCAAGTGAGACTAATAAACATTCGTGGAATGGAATTGAATTGAATTTCACCAACAGCAAGTAATATTAATTCTTCTATCCTAGAGGCATAGTCTTTAAGCACAGGCACTACTCTAGATTTATTTTGAAAGCTATTTTGTTTCTCACAAGTTATGTGGACTTATGTGAGTTCTCTAATTACTCTATGACTCCCCTGTGCAAAAATGGTCATACTGTATGCCTACTCCCACTTATGCAATGTTGTGACACAGTGTATAATCTTTTATATAAATGGAGGCTATTTAGAATATGAAAGCTCACGTGGAAGAATTACATATGAGCACCATAATCAGAATAAAGATATTCTTGGAAAACTGTAATTGTGCATGATTTCAAAATCAGGTAGACACTTCAAAAGAATTATCAGCAGCCAGCACTACACACAGAATTTCAGCAAGAGTAATGAAAGAATACTGGTTTCTCTCAGTGGAAATTCAAAGAAGGAATGTATATGGCAAAGATCATATGATATGATAGATAAGGAACCATGGAATGTGAAAGCTGGAAAGCCCTGATTCCTTTGTTTTGTCCTTGAGGAATCTGAGGTTAGCCCAGAGCTGCCCAAATAATCAGTGGCAGAGTCGGAACTAGAATTTCATCTCCTAATTCAAAATTCAGTGCTCTGTCCAGGAAACCACAAATAAACCAAAGTAACACATTTGCATCTCAGGATGGAAATTTATTTTTTAAATTGAAGAATGTGCAATTGCAAATGAAGAGGTAGTAAATAATGTCATTGAAACATATGAGGAGAGAACTTTGTACAGAGAAACTTGTAATATTTTATGGGATCTTAAAAAAAATATTGCACAAAGAACACTCAGAAATAAGACAACTGGAAAATAAGGGAGATATGACAGACCTGATTCTGCCAGTGAAAAATCTACTTCATAAGAATATGCTGGGCACTCTCCTATGGCCCTTTCTTTCCTCCCCCATGAAGCCATTATTTATGGACCTAATTTTATGATTCTTAAATTACAACCTGAAGGAAGGAAGGCGCCTCCCACACTGCCTGCTTCATTCCCAGGGAGTCACAGAGTCCCTGGATGATTCCATAGCTGGCTGTTCAGAAGCTTGTAAAACTTCTAGAAGAAAGATGCATGCAGATAAAAAAAAAAAGTTACTGTTACAATAATCATTTTATGAGAAGCAGGGTTACTAGTTGATTAATATTGCTGTGATATTTTGAGATGCATTGTGGATTTTATGCTCTTTCAGTGATTAAAAAAGTGCCCTCTGAGAAGCTGGAAGAGCCACAGTGCACAGGATGTGTGGCCAGTTTATTGCACACAATGAGAGCGGTACTGGTGTTACTTTATGTTTAGGTCTTTTGAAAGCATTGGGAGAACACTTAACAGATCCTCATTAAGAAGGACGCTATTCTGCAGTGGAAGAACTAAACCCTTGGTACATGACTTGTGGCTATTTCTCGCTCTGCAGAATCTCCGTTGGATGGCTCCCGAGGTGTTCACTCAGTGCACTAGGTACACCATCAAAGCTGACGTCTTCAGTTATGCTCTGTGTCTATGGGAACTTCTCACCGGCGAGATTCCATTTGCTCATCTCAAGCCAGGTAAGACATGAGGCAATTAAAGCTTCTCTGTTTGTCAAAAGTTCAGTGCATTTTCACAAACTTCAAGAAATAATTTTTCTCCGACATGATTATTCTCATTGGAATGGCAAGGTAGGAGGTAAGTAAACAACCTTAAATTAGTTTAAGTTGTGTGCCCAATCCTGAAAAATTAAGCCTCAATGCTGTCATTTTAGATGCTGGCACACAGAGGGGCAGGTGTATTTTATTAAAGTGCAGGGCTCAATTTATCTGTTAACAAGTTAAACCAAAGACATTGTGGCATTTGGGTGCAGATAATGTGGACAATGTGATATTTACTTTTTAAAATTAGATTTTAGAAATGCCTTTTAAGAGTATGTATAGCGGTGAGCTGAAAGTAGTAACACAAAAATAACTTCTCAGGGCTGTTTTCTGTTTGTCTCATGTAATACAAAAGAGAATTGTTTTTCATACCAGTTTTGCTTTACATATATGGATATATTTTTTAAAATGGAGGTTTGTGAGTGTATTAGTCAGCCAAAGGGGTGCTGATGCAAAGTACCAGGAATCTGTTGGCTTGTATAAAGGGTATTTATTTGGGGTAAAAGCTTTCATTACAAGGCCCTAAAGAGTCCACTTCAGGGTACCATAAGAGGTACTTTATCACCCAAGTCAGTTGCCACATGTTGAAGTAAGATGGCGGGCCTGGTCTCGCCTTCGTTCTTCCACTTAAGGCTCTGTGGGCCCAGCTTCTTCTGATCTCAGCTGTAGGCTGGCATAGGGTTTGTTTCTTTCTGGGCTTCCTCAGCGCAGCTGCTCTATTCTCTTCAGCTGCAACCTATCAGGCAAATAGCTCATTTCTCTTCCCGGGGCCACAGGATCTAAGTGCTCTCCTCTGTTGTGTCTATGGAGCTCACTTTCTTCCTGTGCCTTCTGTGTCTTGAGTGAGTGCCCGTTTATATCAGCCCACCAAGGGGGCGGGGACTTAACCTGAGTTACACCCTACTGACATGGTCGAATCAAAGCCTTAATCTTAACATAATTTAATCAAAGACACCTCAGCTGAATCTAATACAGTCAAAGGGGCTCACACCCAGAGGAACAGACCAGTTTACAAACATAATCTCTCTTTTTGGAATTCATAATCTCAAACTGCTACAGTGAGAGAGCCTATTTTTTTGTTAATGATATACATCATGCTCTGTGTATGTGTATAAGGTGGGGTGGGAATCTCATACTCATATTTGAGACTTTAGTAAACTGTGTGTGTGTGTCTCTTGATATTACTTGGGTTGGCTTTGTGTCTTCTCACACTGAACTCTGCTGATTACTTATTTGTATCCACCATTAGAATGTAAACTCTTAAAGGACAGGACAATGTTTTATTCAACTTTGCATCCCCCAAATATAGTATGCTTGATAGATAGTTATCAGATGAAATCATAAATAAATGTTAAATGAATTCTATTGTGAGCTCCTAGCAGCCATGCTATCACTATATATCAGAATGATAAAGATCATAGAGAAAGACAAATCTTACAAACATGGATACTCACAAGTTAAAAATCTTAACTAGGATCATGATATTTATTAGTACTCATATACAGAGCAAAAGCCATATCTCAATATTTCCTTTTCACAGTGTTTTTTCTCCCATAATATCAGATGGTCTTTTAATTACACTTTATATAATACCCAAGGGAGTGCCCTTCACAAATTATATACTCTGTATGTAGTTATTGAGTACAATGTTAATGTAATTATCTTAAACTTTCTTGCTATATTTTCTTTAGTTTTAAATGACGAGATTTAGCATTAATTGTAGTATGGCTGTAGGACTCTCATTTGAGCTGAACCAACATTGCTATTTGTAAGGTTTTGCTCTGATATGCTGCTTTCTCGCTACCTCTCAGAGTTCACATTCAAATAAGGCTGATGGACTTATAAAGAATCAATTCTAATTCCAGACATACCGTGATATTTTTCATATAAAAAAATTCATCTCTCCTCCCCTCACCAACCATTTCCCTGACCCTATTGATTTTACCTCATAAACACATCTTGGATTTATCCACTTTTCACCATCATCCACCACCACTCTAGTTCAAACTACCATCATTTAAACTACTGCATTATTATTTAATATATTCAGTTTTATTGAAGCATAATTTACATGTAGTAAAATATACCCTTCTTTCAGTTACCAGTTCAATGAGTTTTAACAGACATATACAATTGTGTAACCACCACACAATCAATATATAGAATATTTCCATCACTCCAAAAAGTTCCTTTGTGCCTCTTTAAAGACAATCCACTTCTCCTACCTCTGGCTTCTGGCAATCACTGAACTGATTTCTGTCCCTCTAGATTTGCCTTTTCCAGAGTGTCATATAAATGGACTCATAGCATATGTAGCCTTTTGTGTCTGACTTCTTTGAGTTAAGCAAAATTCTGTTGCCATGGATATGTTGTTGCATATTTCAGTAATTCAATTGTATTCATTACTATGTAATACTCCCTTGTATGGCTATACCTAAATTTGTTTATGCATTCACAAATTGGGGGTTATTCGAGTTATTCTTAGTTTGGAGCTATCATGAATAAAATTCCTATAGTCGCTCAGGTCTTTGTGTTTTCATTTTTCTCGGGGAAATACATAAGAGATGGGTTGCAAGATCTTAGGTTAAGAGTTTTTCCAAAGTGTTTATATCATGATGGATTCCCACCAGTTGTATATGAGACTTTTAGGTGTTCCACATCCTTGCCCACTTTGTATTGTCTATTTTAAAAATATGTATCAATCATTCAAGTAAATAAATAACAATAACTCATTGTGGTTTTATTTTGCATTTCTCTGATGACTAATGATGTTGATAATTTTTTCATGTGCTTAATTGTTATTTATATCTTTTTCTTTGGTATTTAATTGTAAGAGTTCTTCAGCCCTAAATTAAAAGTCCTTTTATCTGCTATCTTTCACAAGTATTTTCCTCTAGCCTGGGACTTGCCTTTTCATAGTCTTAGTAATGTCTTTAAAAGAGCAGATTTTTTTTTTTAATTTCAATGAAGTCTATTTTTTCAAATTTTTAAATCAATTTTTTATAATCTATACAGAAAATCCTTGTCTAACCCAAGATCTCAAATGTTTCTTCCTATATGTTCTTCTATAAGTTTGGTAAGTTTAGGTTTTATATTTTTATGATCCATTTTGAATTAATTTTTTATATGGTACATGATATGGGTTGAGATAGTTAAGTTTTTTGTGTGTGTTCGTCTATTAGTTTGTATTTTGCGTATGGATATTCCGTAATTCCAACACCATTTGTTGAAAAAAATCTTCTCCTTTCTCTATTAAATTATTTTCATTGTGAAAAATTCTTTTGCCAAAATTATAAGGATTTATTTCTGGATTCTATTCTGTTCTATTGATCTATATAACTTCCTTATGCCAATACCATATTATCTTGACAGCTTTATAGTAGGTCTTGCAATCAGGTAATAAGAAGTCCTCTAACTTTGCTCTTCTTTCTTATAATTGTCTTGGTTATTTGAGGTATCTTGCTTGTGCATATAAATATTAGAATCAGCTTGTCAATTGCTACCAAAAAAGAAAAGCCTACTGGAATTTTGATTGGATTCCATTAAATCTATAAATCATTTTGGGGAGAATTGACATCTTAAACCATATTGATTCTTCCAATTCATAAGCATGGTATATCTCTCCTTTCATTTAGTTCTCTTTAATTTCCCTCATCAATGTTTTTTGAAGTTCTCAGCTTAAAAAGTTTGGTCATAGTCTCAAGTTTATCACTATGTATTTCATAGTTTTGATGCTATTATAAATGTTATTTTTATTTTAATGTCCTATAGTTCTTTGCAAACATATAGAAATGTAATTAATTTTGTATAACAACTTAGTATCTTATAAAATTGCTGAACTCACTTATAAGTCTAGTAGATTTTGTGTACACCTCTTTGGGATTTTCTACAAAGATGCTTATGCTGTCTGTGAATAAAGATACTTTTATTTGTGTATTTCCAATTAGTATGGTTTTTTAAAAATCTTTTTCTTTCCTTCTTGCACTGGCTAGGACCTCCAGTATAATGCTGAGTAGAAGTGGTGAGACAAATATGCCTCAATTCTATCTACTTATCGTTTCATCCATCACCATCCTAGTTCAAATAGCCATCTTTATCACTTGAACTACTGCAGTAGCCTTTTGATTGTTCCCCCTTTGACCATGCTTGTTTACCTTCTCTCCAATTCCCACACATTCCTTGGAGTTATGTTTTGAAAACATCAACTCGATTGTGTTACCATAGCTTACAAATCATTCTATGGCTCCCCATGTTCTTAGAGTTGAGTTTCTTAAGCCTTAATATGTCTTTCAAGACTCTACATGATCCTCTACCTCTGAAAAAATTCATACCATTTCACTTTCTGTGCTCCAGCTACTCTAGCCTTCTTTTGCTTCCCTTATTATGTTGCATTTCTTCTGGCCTCTGGGACCTTACATAAGCTCAGTGTCTAGTAAATGCACTTAATGATGATTACCACACAGATTATTGTGAGAGAAGATCAAATGAGATAATATTTGTGATGGAACTTCATAAAACTCTCTGCAATCTTAAGATGAAAGATAAGGGCAAAGTACAATACAAGGCCAAGGCTTCTGATGTTTCTGTACTTGAGTAGCAAGCACTACAGGATACCCACATAAAAACCTCAAGGTCATCCTTGACTCTTTACTTTCCTTTCTTTCCTTCTCTTCTCTTCTCTTCTCTTCTCTTCTCTTCTCTTCTCTTCTCCTCTCCTCTCCTCTCCTCTCTTCTCCTCTCCTCTCCTCTCCTCTCCTCTTCATCTTTTCTTTCATTCTTTCTTTTTTCATTTATTTTCTTATTTTCAATTATACTTTCTGAATATCTCTCAAATCTGTCCACTTATCTCCATCTCCACTGCTACCTCATTATTTCATGTCACCCACATTTCACATGTAGAGTGCTACACAGTAGCTTAACTTGTATCCTAATCTCCAGTTTTGTTTACCACCTTTTTTTCTCCCATTAGCCATATTATAGCTTTATTTAGCTTTCTAAAAATTCAATTTTGATCATATGGCTTTCCTTACTTAAAATCCCCCATGTCTTTTGCTTGTTCTTATGGTAAAAACAGAAGTTTTTAAAACAATTTGCAATGCCCTTCATTGTTATGTTTCTGTTTTCTTCCCTGGGTTTTCCTCTCACCACTTGCAGCCTCTCATCTACATTCCAGCCACAGAAAACTATTTCATTTCTCCAACATAACATCTTTCCACTCACCTTCAAGCTGTTGCACACATTGGTCTCTCTGCCAGAGACACACTTCCCCACTTTTCATCAGACTGATCTCAAGCTGCTTTTAGATTTTAGCTTAAATATAACTCCTTCCAAAAATCTTTCTTAGTTCTTCAATATCAAGTTAAATGCAGTCTTCTCCATGCCCCAAAGATTTTTAAATGCTGTCAATTAATTCAATTTTTAAGAAAACATTTTTCAAGCATACATGGTAGGGACCAAAGAGAATTGGCATAGTGTTTAAGAGCAGTAATCTTATAACCTTGAACAAATTACTTAACCTAGCTGCATCACAATTTCTTTATTTTTAAAATGGGGACAATAATAGGACCTAACAGAAAGAGTTTGAATAGTGTCTGGCAACAGTAAGCACTTAATAAATGTTAGCTATTATTATTGTCTTTAGGTCACCATTGGACACCTCTTCTGGGCCAGGAACTGTGCTAGAGTAAGAGGAAAACAAAGAGGAATAGGACATTTCCCAGGCCCTCAAAGTATTCACAGTGCAGAAGGGGAATGGAGAAAGTACTCTCAGCAGAGTAAGTGCCCCACTGGAGAGAAGCACAGTGCTAAGGATTCTCCCTGGGGGGTCCTTTTGCTCAGACTGGAGGTGGGAGAAAGATATCAGGGAAGGCTTCTTTGAGCAGATGTTGCTGCAACTACATCTTAGACAGATGAGTACTAGTTAAATAAACCATGGCGAGGTAGGAAAGGTATTGCAGGAGAAAGCAGTATGGGCAAGGACCCAGAGGCATGAGGAGACCCACAAGTATTTCAGTGGGGATGAATCAGAGTCCAAGGAAGTCAGTCACAAGAATTGAAGCTAAATGTCGACTGGAAACAGAAGGGGAGGGGCCTTGTGTGCCAACCGTGGGAAAATCACTGCAGGATTTTAAGCAGGGATGTAGTACAACCCTGTTACTGTAGAATGCCCAGTCTTGCTGCAAAGCGAAGACAAGGAGACCAGTTAGTCTAGATGAGAATTTATAAGACCTTACCTTGGTCTTGGAAAAGAGAGGAGGGTTTGGTTTAAAGAGATTTTAATAGGTCTTGTGGAAGGATTAAGGTGCGAGCATAAGGGATAGGGAGGAGGCAAGTATGGCTCAGCCAGCAGAAGGAGGGTAGCTACAGGAAGAGGAGCAGATTTGTGAGAGGAATGATGAGATTAAGAGGAGGGGGAACTAAGATGTGGAGCTGAGCAGAGAGAGAAGAACCAAGGCAAGATGAGAGAGGAGCTGGTACAACCTGACAACAGGATCTGCGCTGGATAGATTTCAGGGAAAGAAACCAGCACTTGCTTCCCAGATTTTATTTCTTCCTTAGACCTGTCTGCTCTGAAATATCTTGAAACACTAAAGAAGTAGGCTGGGATGAGTTAATGCATCAACATATATATTTTATCCAGTCCTATTCCCTTATCACCAGGTACCCAAATTTGCAGATCACTTTCAGGTTAGAGTATAGTGCCAAAGAAGAGAGCCTCTTCTTCACTTTCATTTTCCTGTGTGATGCCAGCTGGTTCACAAGAAGACTTAACTCTATCCGGGGATTCTTTACTGCCAGGCTCTAACTAAGCTTTGGAAGTGGCAGTAAATTAAGAGCATCTGCCAACTAATACTAACCTGATTTTGGTGAGACTTTAACTCAGAATTGCAAACTGGCAATCTAGGAGCCAAATATGGCTTACAGACATTTTTTTTTTTTCACATACAGTTTTTAAAAATATAATTTAAAATACATTTAGAGACACAGATCTGTCACAGGTCTTATATTTGTAGCCATTTGAGTTTTGCAACCCCTCCTTAGATATTAGATGATTATGCTCTTCTCCATATATGATTATGGTCCTAAAGCATCCTGAACATAATAAGGTCAAAAGGCATAGACACACTGATGATGTGGACTGTGCATCTACAAATGGTAGGAAAACAGAAGTGAGCTAAAGTCCTGAAATTCCATGTTTGCTATGCTAATCCTTATCTGTTTAGCACTGAAAAGAGAGGAGTAAGCCACTCACTACACAGATCACTGGAAAGATCAAATCGGTCCAATGGACAGTGATATTTCTATGAATATAGCTGATATTAACATTCCAATACTTCATTACACTGACAAAGATTGCAATGAGAACAGACAATGGTGCAAATTAATCTATTCTTCTGACAGTCTGTAATGAGAATGGGATGTGGTTTAAAAAATTAAGCCATTCTTAGTACAATCTCAAGATTGCAATCTCATGGTCCCTTTCAGATGCTATATACTCTGGTGATACATCATTGAAAAATGTCAGTTTAACAAAGAGTGTGTCAGCTCTTGCTTGGATGGTAGAACACATTTTCTTGTCTTACCACAACCCTTCCCTACCCCGTTAAAAACGGTGAAGTAGAATCAATTGTGCTTTTTAGAACACACATACTCACAATCCAATTTGAAAATAAAACATTCTAGTAATTTTATCTTAGTCAAAACTTACTAACAAAATGTACTTTATTGCTCTCTATTTTATATAAATCCCTAGGTTTAATTTTATAAAACAGAAGAGAGAAAGTGCTAGGTTACTTTAAGAATTCAGCATCCAGTACCAATTTATTCATAAGCAATGTATAGTTAATTAAGTTCTTTGTGGAGTGCTGCATGGTCATCCTCTCCACAACGGCCGTATTGCATTATGAGCTGGGACTGATGACAGATGTGATGGTTTGTAGCTTTGTAATTTGCAGTAACTCAAAGTAATATTTTACTTGGTATTTATGCCCAAAGAGAATAGATTTGTCTGAACAGGAACTGAGACTTCTAGCATAAACAGAACAGAGCATTTACAAGGATGGTTCTGATTTATTTAGTTTTCTAGGTCCAGACTAAAAGGGACCAGTGAGACCCTTAGATCTGTACATGATAATGACAGTAACAACAGCCAACACATATTGAAAGCCATAATGTGAAAAGTGCTGTATGTATATTATCTCATTCAATCCTAACAGCAACTGTGGTTTAGGTTCTATTATGTAAAACATACTCTCAATGTCACCTGTTAGTAAAGGTGTAGTCAAGTCTTAAATTCATGCTGTCTGTCCCCAAAGCCCATGCTTAAAACCATTACACTGTCTCCTCCCTGCCTTGTCTTATAGTTAGAGAAATCAGTACCCTCAGAGGCATTTGGGCTTGATTAGGATCTTCCAGAGAGTTAAGAGCAAGGCCAGACTGGAAATTAGGCCTCCAGATTTCCTAGTGAAGGCCACTTCTTAATATGCCAAACTGCTTCAGTTCATCAGAGTCCTCTTCCTCAAATATACCACAAGAGCTCAATAATCTATTTGCAGAGTCAAGGAAGTAAATAGATAATTAAGTGAAACATGATGCATGTTATGATAGTACAGGGTTCTATGGCAACACATAATAAGTATAGTCATAAAGTCCATCTAAACTAAGCCCTAACTGACAGAAGATTTTATGCAGAAAAAGAAGGTAGAGAAGAACATTTCCAGGCAAAAGGAATCACATTTCAGAATCACATTGGATTATAAGGGACAGTGAAAAATTCAATCATTCATTTCCTTATTAACCATTTATTAATTTACCAAATTTTATTAAAAAGCAACATTCTTCAGATTTTTATTTTTTTTTCTTAGCCTATGATCACTGTTTTAGTTTTCTCACTGCCAAAGCAAATACCATGCAATGGGTTGGCTTAAACAGCAGGAATTCATTGGCTCACAGTTTTAAGGCTGAAAGTCCAAAATCAATGCATCATCAAGCCAATGCTTTCTCCCAGAAGACTATGGCCATTCTGGGGCTGGCTGCCAGCAATCCTTGGTCCTTGGCTCCTCTTTTGGCCTCTCCCTTCTCTTCTGGGTTCTGTTAACTTTCAGCTTCTGGCTTTTTCTCTCTCTCTGACCATACCTATAAGATTAAGACTCGTCCTGAGTCAGCTGGGCCAACCTTAACTGAAGTAAAATCAGCAAATGTCCTATTTGTAAGAGTTCATACCCACAAGAATAAGTTTAAAAACATGTTTTTCTGGGGTACATAGCTCCAAACCACTACAATCACTTTCATAGAATGCTCAAAACATTTTGTCACATGAATAAATGAATGAAGGTTATCCCATGTATTGAAATCTGTTCTGGAGCTCCCTGGTCTATCTCTTTTGAATGATAATACTAACAAATCTTTATTCATATCTTTTCTTTTCTTTTCTTGATATAGTACTGATAAGAACTTGAATCCACAAATGGACACCATGGTTATGTAGACCCTTGAGGGTGACTCAAAAAACTGTGTTTAACTCAAGTCTCATTGTTCAGGATAATGGGAGTGAGAGAAAGCTATGCTTGTGACTTGTATTGTCTAATATGGATGCCACTAGCCATACATGGCTATTTAAATTTATATTAAGTAAAATGAAATAAAATTAAGAATTCACTTCCTTAGTAGCTCTAACTATATTTTAAGTGCTAAATAGCCATATGTGTCATAGAAGAGTATTTCCTTCATCTCAGAAAGTTTTATTGAACATTGCTACTCTAGAATACAGATTATAAATTTTCCTAAACTGTTGATAATTATCTTAGGACAGTGCTGAAGAAATAGGAGAAGCCTAATAAATAGTTAATTATTTAAATTTAGCCTTATTTTCTTTTAATGGAAAAGTTTCATTTGTGAAAGGAGATACCAACATTTACATAAATCGTTTAAAATATTCCATGTAGGAATTGAGGTAAAAATTTGATTAATGAGTTGACAGTCTCTTTCCCCAATCTGGAAAACCAGAAAATATCCCAGCTTTTGTGTAGCATGACCACTTAGTCAAGACTGACAAAGCAGTCTCAAAGGTGACAAATTTCATTTCCATGACCCATCATGTTGCATTGCCCACTTGCTGGCGGAGGTGCTAATGAGTAGTATCACTGCCAAGAAGGCATAAAACAAAAGGGAGAAGCAAATGCCAAGGCTCTGAAGAATCCACTGTGAATGATAAAGAATTAAGTACCATTCATCTTAAACTGATTTTCCAGACACTGTGCCAAGAAGCAGACAAGTAACTCTATACACTTGAATCAGAGACTTAAAGAGTTTCAAAGGGGGATGACTGGCATCATCATTTGAGTTTACTCTCTCTATGAATAGCCCGTCTCCATCCATTAGGAAATGTATAGTAAGATAAAATGTGTTCCCTCTACTGGTTTATGTGCTTAGAATCGCACCAGGCCTCCAATATCCAAATGGTCATAGGTGAAAATTAGAGCTGAAAAATCAATGATCATTAAGAGTCTGTTTATTGTTTTGCTTATTTAGTTACTTCATTCCAGAAAGAATTAAAAATAGTCAAGAGTAGCTAATGCAAGAAATCTAACATACCTAGTTTTCTATGACATAAAAGACACATTTTGTAAGTCATGTTAAGTTTGCTAAATATGTTTTGGACAATCTTTTGTTTCTTCATTTATTTTCTTGATGTCAGCGACTATTACTTTACCTGGTGTGGTTAGAAATGGTTGGCAAATGTGACCAATGCAAATATTCTACAAAGGTAATGGAAGACAAAAGCAGAAATGAAATTCCTGACTCTGCCATCAAAGTGGAACCATTATACAATTAAACTGCTGATGTAGAAAAACATTAAAATTTAAGATTTAAGATTTGAAATACAAATACCTAATAAATAATTGGGAAAAATATTAATCCTCACTACTTGTATCAGTCAGGGTTCTCCAGAGAAACAGAGCCAGTAGGATACATGTGTGAGTATATGTATGTAGAGATTTATTTCCAGGGATTGTCTTACACAATTGTAGGGGCTGGCAAGTCCATTCCCTATAGGAAAGGCCAGCAGATTGAAATGCTGGCCAGCAGGAGCTGATGCTGCAACCTTAAGGCAGAATTTCTTCTTCCTCCCAGGAAGAATGTGTGTGGGTCTTACATCCCACCCACATTACCAAGGGTAATCTCCTGTAATAAAATTACCTGATTGCAGATGTTAGCCACATACCTTCCCAGCAACAATATACATTCCCAGCAACACCTGGATTAGTGTTTGATTAAATAACTAGGTACTTGTAGCCTAGCCAAATTGACAAATAGAACTAACCTTCATATTACACAGCAAATAATAGAATTTAAAAAATAATAAATAATCTGATATAGTTACCTCTCAGATTAGCAAAGTCTTTTATAAAATGAATATTACCTAATTCTGGTGCAGATACAATGATAACCCTTTCATAAACTTGCTGTTGAGAGCATAAAGTACTATAACTATTAAGGAAGACATTTTATCAGTATGTATCAAAAGTCCGTAAAGTAGTTATTACATTAACTTTGAGTACATTCCTCAAAATAGCATAAACAAATAACTTGTTAAGCATATTTAAAAAGATGTTATATTAAGTATTTACACCCAAATTTGGAACAACCTAAAACTGGAGAATGGTTAATTAAATCACACCAAATGCAATCATTAAAAATAATGTTAACATAGAGTTTTAATAGCATAAGAATATTTCATTTAGGAAAAAAAGGATTACATAATTGTATATTGAACATGAGCACAATGATACAAAGAATGTACAATAGCTATTCAAAGGAAATATGCAAAAAAATTAACAGTGAGTCTCTAAAATGGTAAGCTTTTATTTTTTCTATTTCTCTAAATTTTCTGTGTTTTCACATAAAGGAAAATTAAGTAGTAATTCAAAATAATCAATAAAAGAAATGTTGATTAATTTAAATTATATATAATTTCACAAGAACTACTGAAAGTTTTAATGAAGATAAATTTGTGTGGGGGTGGGGATGGGGGTTATGGGCTATACCTCAAAAGTCATTACCATACAGACAGATGCTTAGGACACCATATTCGAGAAGACAGGAAGAAGCAATGACCTGGAACTTGAACCTTCCACTGATTCAGGGAAATTCTTCTGAGGAAAGAAAGAGCTTCATGTGTTGTTTATTAAATATTTTCAATGCAAAGTGTGCTTAAGAGAACGTGGACTTTGGAACAAGGCAGCCCTGGATTTGGTTCCTGGCTGTAGCAATTACTAATTATATATAAAATTGTTATAAGTTAAAACCTAGTTACATAGAAAGACCCAATATTATTAAGATGTCAATTATTTATAACCTGATCTGTAGATTTAATGCAATCTCCATCAAAATCCCAACAAGTTATTTTGTGGATTATTGACAAAATGATCATAAAGTTTATACGGTAAGGCAAAAGACTCAGAATAATCAACATAATACTGAAGAAAAATGCAGGACAGATACTACCTGTGGCCAGTTTGGCAGTTTGATGTAATTATGAATTCCAAAAATATATATATTGGATTATGCTTGTAAACTGGTATACTAATATGGGCATGATTAAGTTATGATTAGGGTATTAACTGGGCCACGTCAGTAGGGCATTGAGCCCCACCCTTTGGTGGGTGGGGGAATCAAATATAAAAGGCATGGCAAGAACAGAGTTGAAGCAGTTTTGAGTAGCAGTTTTGATGTTGGAGTTTTGATGTTGGAGGGAAGGCCGCAGGAGAAGAGAAGCAAGCTGTTCGCCTGATAGTCTACAGCTGACTTCGTGGAGGAAACAGAGGAGCTAAGCCCAGAGAGAAACGCAGCCCGGGGAGAGAGGAATCCAAGAAGCCTGAACCGTGGCAAACATCAGCAGCTGTCTTGCTACAACACGTGGCAATGGACTTTGGTGAGGGAAGAAACTTATGCGTTATGGCCTGGTAACTGTGGACTTCTACCCCAAATAAATACCCTTTATAAAGACCAACTCATTTCTGGTATTTCGCATTAGCACCCCTTTGGCTGACTAATACACTAACTTCATGTCTTACTATAAAGCTACAGTGATCAAGAAAACCTGACATTAGCAAAAGAATGGACAAATAGATCAATGGAACCAAATAGCCCAGAAACAGAACCACACAAATATAGTCAACTGATCTTTGACAAGGGAACATAGACAATTAATGCAGAAAGGATAGTCTTTATAACAAATGGTACTGGATATCTTCATGCAAAAAAATGAAAATGAATCTAGACACAGACCTTAAACCTTTCACAAAAATTAACTCAAAATGGTTCATAGACATAAATGGAAAACGCAAAACTATAAAATATGACAATATACCAGAAAATCTCAAGGTGAACTTGGGTATAGTGGTGACTTTTTAAGCTCCAATACCAAAAGCATGATCCATGAAAGAAAAAATTGATAAGTTGGACAGTAAAAAAATCAGTGGTTGTCAGACCACTCAACCCCTGACAGATAAATAGGTGGAGTACAAGGCACTTTTAGGGCACTGAAACTACTCTAGCTGATATAGAAACTGTACAACACAAAGAGTGAGCCCTAACTTAACTATGGACTTTAGTTAATAATAATATGTCAATATTGGTTCATTAACTGCAACAAAAATAGCATGCTAATGCAAGATATTAATAATAGGGGAAACTGGGGGTAGGTGGGAATAAAGATGGAATATGGGAACTCTG
Source organism: Cabassous unicinctus (assembly GCA_029593785.1). NCBI lineage: Eukaryota > Metazoa > Chordata > Mammalia > Cingulata > Chlamyphoridae > Cabassous > Cabassous unicinctus. The sequence continues at coordinate 24,152 of JAQZBX010008005.1, read as the reverse complement.
TAGTTCCTAGACAAGTTTTCTATAAACCTAAAATTGCTCTGAAATTAAAATCTATTACCAAAAACTAAAAACTAGTTATACACACACACATATAATAACACCTTACATGGCAGTTTTGAATATTGATGGAAATTATTTAAATTTCTTTCATGATGCTTGATATAAAACATGTTCAATTAAAACAGCTTATAAACTTGGTTTCCAAGAGGTACAGAAATCACTGGTTGCAGAACAGGAAAGTATTTAGCAATGGTAAATCTACAATGAAGTCCCAAGAATGACAACAAATGGACAATGCACAATGATAGAGAGTTTGTGGTGAGCAATATTCAGAAATCCAAGCAGACAGGCAATACTATGGCATTCAGTGAATAGTGTTAACTAAAATAATGGGTTTGAAGCATCTAACAGAGTTTAGCAAATAATAAGTGCTTTATAAATATTAAGAACTGAAATCAAAATATCCCTGTATCCAGTAATGGGATTTAAGTTTTTAAAAAACTCTATTTTGCCAAAGTTATACAGGTGCTTTCAGAAATGCAAAGATCAGTGGCACCTGATTTCTTGCTATATACAGTCTAAGACTGTTAACCTAGAATTTATGCCATTGAAGTCTGGTCCAATCTGCCTTTCAGTCTTTACTTCCTATATATATACCCTACACACACTTCCAGCACACTAAGCTGCTTGCCCTTTGTATGCTCCTGGAGGATCACTGTTCCTTTGCTCTTTTTTAAATTCTCTCTGTACAGCATTTGTTGTATGAACTATTGCATGAATGAACAATTATAAAGATAAACTTATAGTTTCAACTTATCAACTCTTTCCTTTAAAATGTTTTTTATAAAACAGCATGGAGGCTTCTGAAGCTGATGTTGCACAGATTGGCTCTTGATGACTTTTTTTTTTGGTCATTCGTATGTTTCTTGAAATACATATGTGAATTTCAAAACTTTGACGTGACCATTTGGTTTGCAGCGGCTGCCGCAGCAGACATGGCTTACCACCACATCAGACCTCCCATCGGCTATTCTATCCCCAAGCCCATATCTTCACTGCTGATGCAAGGATGGAACGCGTGCCCTGAAGTGAGTAATTTTTATTTCCCCTTAGAAAATGTGTTATGGCCAAAATCTGTCACAGATAGTGTAACTCCAAAGTCTACTTTCAGTGTGTATTTTAAGACTGTCAAGGCATAAAGACTGATTTGCCTTCTGCTCTTTAGTCTCTAATTGCCTCAAGAAGTCTGAGTATCTCATATTTCTTTGCTGCTGCTCTATGATTTTGAAATGTTTCTCACAACTGATTAGTAAAAGAGAGACCAGGGTATGACAGATGACTCACAGGCTCGTCTCAGCTGCAATTTTATTAACTATGTTTGAGCCACACATAGTCATTTCATGAGAAAAGAAATTTGGCACAAGATGGATTTGTGTTGGCTTTTCACTGTGAGGCAGGTCTTAAGGCAAAGACGAGGAGGAGCAGTCATTAGTAGCTCTGGCCCAGGCAGGAGACAGGCCACCTGGTGTTAGTCCTTCTCTACCTCTCTGAGTGGCTGTGTGAGAAAGTGGCTAAGAGCATAGATTTAGAGTCAAAATGAAGTGATCAATGTTATGGAAGGAAAAATTGGAAATGTAAACAGTGAAAAGAAATATTTTTAAATATGGTCATACATCAAGAGAGTAGAGAAGGGAACAGTCATACAATCTCAGGACGAAATCCCAGACCATCTGTCTGCAGGAAGAGTTTCTTTTTAATTGCACCAGGCAGGTTGATGTCTACTTTGTGCTCAGAGATTGACAAAGGAAGAGGTTTTAGTCTACCCTCCATCCCCCCATAACACACAGCCTCTCTGCCCTGGTGATACAGTTCACACCAGTGTCCAAGAATATCCCTGTTGGTGTGATTTATTGTCTATTGAAATCCTGTGTTTTGGCCTCCGCCCATTGCTTCTTCTGCTCTGAATAGAGAGAATTAGTTAACATTCTTCACACTGGATATTCTCATACATAAAAGACTAATGGTCTTTGTCCAGCACAAATCATCTTAGTCATTGTGGTCCTCTTTTCATAGGTCCTTGTTTCTGATCCTAACCAGGCATTTTAACTCTTTCCAGGAAAGCAGCAGATAGAGTGAGGCTATCGCTATGTCAGAGAATATTCCACCAAAGGAGAAATAGAATAAGCCCTTGATGAGCTGTTTGGAAGGAGGAAGCATGTTTCCCAATCTTTTTCTAAAGACAAAACCCAAAGTCATCACCCAATCCCATAAGTGTACACTGAGACTATTATGAACAAAAACGAAAATCCTTATCGGATATGGATAGAGTATCACAGAAGAAATAAACTCTTCTCTTGATCATTTTATCTGATATATTATATATTTATTTGGTTAGCATCTTCTCATCCAGAATGTTAGCTCCACAAGAGCAAGGACTTTTTTTATTTGTTGTTTTGCTTTGTTTGCTGCTATAACCTCAGCACCTAGAATCATACTTAGTATGTGTTCAAGAAATATTTGTTGAATAAATGAGTGAATACCACTATGCCAGTATGACTTATCAATGGTTCCAGTACCTCACCTGTATTCCAATGTCCAGAAAATTTTGTCTTGAAAGCTATGTGTCTTAAAATACTTTGGGAAAAGTTTTCCTTGACTTTCAATATTAAACTCAGGCATATTTCTGGGAGTAAGTATCAAGTATCTAATCCAGAATTTCCTTTTCTCTGTGAGATGTAAACTATTCCAAAGTTTAACAAAAAATAAAGGAATTCTACCTGCTTTTATTAACTCATTTTTCATGATGATATATAATGGACATATTGAAGTTTTCATTTGGAGATAAAAGCAAGTCACTGGTAGCTTCTAAAAACATTTGGGGGTGGGGCGGGGGAGCACAATGGAAGCCAAAGCAAGAAGTTGGGAAATGAGAAATAGAAGCCAGAACAGGGCTAACAGAGAGAGAGAGAAATACTAAGAGGCCAAAGATTAGTGGGAAAGTTTTACTGCTGACTAGGGGACCCTATCAGCACAGAGTCTGGCTCTGGGTGATGAGGTTCAGGGAAAAGAATAGGGAGAATTCATATTCAGAAAGCAAAGCCTCTGATTGGCCGGCACTATCTGGGCTTGCCAGTTAGGTGGAACCTAGCCTGGCTGTGGTGCCCACCTCAGAATTCTGAAGTTGAGTTGCTTCTGTCCGTGACCTAGCTCAGTCGTAGTTACATCGCCAATCACGTCTTCATTATGTCAGCAGCCTAGTAATGAGGAGAAAGGAACAATGAGCTAGCTTTCATTCTTTCTGTCAATAGTTATTTATTGAGTATTTACTATATACTGCCCAGGGATAGGTGCTGGGCATTCAGTGGAGTTGTGCGCTCAAGGGAGTTTATGGCATACTGGTCAGATGGAGATTAATTGAAAAGCAGCATTAATGATTCTATTGTTACAAGCCAAGCCCTGAAGAAGAAAAAGATTCAATGAGAATTCATAATAAAGAAATTGTAGCAAGTTGGAGGACAAAGGGAGAGAGTAGATAAGGAATGGCTGCCAAGAAGAAGTGACACTTCAGCTGAGATCCTAAGGATAACTAGTAGTTTGCTGAAAGAAGGGAGTTGGTGAGAGAGAATAAAAGACCAAGCAAAGAAAACATGTGCTAACTGATTGGGAGGCAAAACAGACAGAAGGAAGAAACTTACTGGTCATTGAAACATTGTAGCTACTGACAGGTTAAATCTGAATACCAGGCATCATTTGAAACAAGTTCATCTTTAGATCTAATACACTAGTCACAGACTATCCTGTTCATCATTTTCTAGGTTATCATCTTCACTACTCATTCTTCCTTTCATGTCTGTCTTTTCTTTACTTCTTGAATTTGAAGGACACTGTTTTCTTCCATGTGTGTCTTCTCAGTCAAGACCCAGCCAGAGAGCATAGATGACAGTGAGAACACCAGCCTATGAGAGATGGGAGATGCTCCTTGGAAATCAGTGAGAGGTGGAGAAAAAGTCCTTGAAAACCAGACTAGGGAGTTTGGACATGAAATTATAGGCAATTATATTTTTATAGACTCATAAAACATGAAGAGATATGATAAAAATTATGTTTTTGGAAAATAAGTCAAGGGTTTGGTGTGAAGAATTT
>JAQZBX010008005.1:0-13013 GCA_029593785.1 Cabassous unicinctus | reverse complement strand
TTGTTACATGCTGAGGCAGGGTTTGAGGTTGAACTTCCCCAGGCTCAGGATTCCTTAGCTTTTTGACATTCTTTAGGCAATATCTTGTAAGTAAGCCTGTTTCATTAAAAGCTGCCATATTGTCAGGAGGCTCTGAACATCCTGACTGCAGCCATCTGCTATCCAGGCAAAAGAAAGTGCTGTCTGCCCCATGGTCCTTCCCTCTCAGGTTTCTAAATGATCCGTCATGGGGTGTAGACTTGGGGGCCAACATTGCTTGATGGCTCTTTTCCTGTGAAAGTGACATTTCCTTTCTGGACCCCACAATGGACATGACCTTTAGCTCATTTTCCTGAGTTAACTGGCAGTTACAGAATCCCTTAGCATGGTAATGTCTTGCCTCCTGAGCACACAGGGCTTCGTCGAAGGTTCTGCAACAAAGGTTTTCTGATGTGTGTTCATTTGCTTTGCCTTGTTGGAGTTTCCAGTTAAATATAACTAAACCTAGGCAAGTGAGACCAACCGCTCCTGTGACAAATAGAGAGACTATTAAAAGACATCATAAGAAGAAACATATAAATCATGTGAAACCCACAAATATGAAAGTTAGTGACTTTCAGGGCATCAGAATAAGTAGCAAATCCATCATCATTTGGAAAAAAAAAAAGTACAGACAGAGGTTATTATTTTTTTTAGTATTGTTCTGTTTTCCAATCTGGATTTTTCTTTGTATATCTTAAAAATGATTAGAAACAATATTATCTGGAATCTCTTTGGTAGAAGAAAAGGGCTTTTTCGTGGACTGAAGTTCATTCAAGGTAAAAAATGATAATTCCTGTATTAAAATTATTATTATTTTTTGCCTATGGGAAATCATTTCTATTCCTATTCCTTAGGACATTAATACTTTTGTACTTTTAAACCCGATAGTCAATAAAAATAGACCACATTTAGCATTGTCCTGAAATTCCTATATACCATAACCTCCTCCCACAAAAGAAAAATTGATCCTACAGTTTTTAATTTTACTTAAATGCCACTCTCCAGCTCAGCATACTTCTTTGTATTCCCATTAGCATAAAGGACATATTCCTTGGCATTTAAGACTTGGTACAATCTGGCCATAACCTCCCTTCCTAGCCTTTTTTCCCCCCATTATTTCCAACATTCACATACTATGTTTCAGATTCTTTAATTCATTAGTCTTAAAACCCACTTCTAAGCTTTTCTACATGCTCTTATTGATGCTTGTAATACCTTCTCCTGTCTCTTCCTATTTGAATTTTATTTGTTCTTTAAAATCTGACTGAATGCCCCCAAACTCCTTGATGCCTTTGTTGTTTTTACCATCTTGTAAAGATCACTCCCTTCTATGAACTTCTACAATAAAATGATTGACACCTAATGGCAGGCTACCTAGTACTGTCATTTAATGTTCTATGTACGTATAACTTGTCCTCTGAATAAAATAATAAAACAGAGTTTTTCAATCTAGGATGCTAAGTCTAACTTGTTCCTACCTCACTTTTCCCATCTTGGCAAAAAGCATCTTCAACTAATGTTCAAGCCAAAAGTCTCTGAGTCATACCTCCACCCCCTCTCTATCATAATCAATTATCTTTTCTTCTTAGCACTTACAGCAATATGATATTATTGTGTTCCTTTATTTATTTGTTCACTCTCTGTCCTCTCCACTACAATTGTTCAACATTATATCCTCCATGTCCACAACTCTGGCACACAGGAGGCACTCCAGAAATGTTTATTGGATATTCTTAAATAAACAGAAGGAATTCTGAAAATGAAACCTATTGGGTGGTCTAATCTTAGAGATCTCAGAAATGGTGAACAGGAAGACATGATGTCAAGATAGACTGGGTAAGGAGATTTGAGTTCTAACCCATCTCTCTGCTAAAAACGTGCAGTGTGACCTTAGGACAGTCAATTGCCCTAGAAAGTTCAGTTCCCTCCCCTGGAATGGAGGACAGTGAATGAGATAATCTCAGCATTCTATACACTTTGATCATATCATGCCTGGTACTTTCCACTGGAGACAACTTTAATGAAAACACGATAATATTGTTTGAACTTGAAAGAAAAGGGAAGATGTGATACGTGGTTGTTTTTTCTGTCAAAGATTAAGATTAGCCCAAAGGGAATAAAAATCCTCCAAACTTTGTATTGTTTACCAGATCCTCATGTCTTATAAACCCATTTAAACTTAATTGCCAATAACACACTCTGGAAAATGTTACAACATGTTGAAATAACTTAATCTCTATAAAAGGCACAAAATATTTAATAGAAAAAGGTAGATCATAACTTTTATTATTGCTGGATCCTGGAGTCTGAGTCATTCCAAACAGGGATTTTCATTTGACAATGTTAAAAATATATGAAAATAGCAAAACTTTAATGACACTCGTCTCTTAACTCAGAATCAGAAAATCCTGGATTCAAAGCCCTGTTCTGATACATTTTGGGGGCAAGAGTTCTAACTTCTCTTAGCTTTATTTTGCCTCATCTGTCAAAGGGGAATAATTAACACCACTGAGAGATTAAGGAAGATTGTCAACAGGATATGGTTAATGCGGTGCTTTGCATTGTAGGGCTTAAGAAATAGCCAGGGTGGTTTATGATTGTGTTTGCTGCCACTGTTGTTGGCGCTTTGTATTACTCTATTGGATCCTGGAAGACTCAGTTGTTAGGGGGAAAAAAAGCATATGAAAATCAAATCATGAAGAGAATACTTTGTAGGCTGTCAAAGTTACTAAATCAAATAATCAAGGAAAGAAAGGCCTAAGTTTTCCTAACCACATATATCAGCCATTGAAATGAGAATAGGCATAATCTGATGAAAGGATAAAGTTTCTCCTCTAATTGTGGTTAAGTAGCAAGGAACCACTCACTCATCTGATGCTGATGTTACAGATATATTTATATCCTATTACCAGTCAGGTATGGTCACCTTCCATTAGTGCAGAAAGCAAAGACAGCAAATGAAGCTTGTGGGCCAGCAACATTAAGAAGATGGTCGGATTTTCATTGCCATGGACAGTGTTGCTATTTTTAAAAAGTATGCCAGCAGGAGTGGATGTGGCTCAAGCAGTTGAGTTCCTGCTTCCCACATGGGAGGTCCTGAGTTTGGTCCCCAGTGCCTCCTAAAAACAATACAAAAAAAACCCCAAACAAACAACAAGCAAACAAATGAAAAAACTAACTCAGGGGAGCCGATGTGGCTCAGTGGTTGAGCACCAGCTTCCCACATATAAGGTCCCAGGTCCTGGGTTAGATCTCCAGCCCGGTACCTCAAAAAAAAAAAAAAAGTGTGCTAGCAATTCTTCTGAGTTGAAAAAGACACAGGAAAAAGCAAACTCTCACTGATGTATCAGAAACATGTTACAACTTCATGAAATCTATCTCTTTATTCACCAGGTCACAGAATAAGAAGGGTTAAAATATTATTGTTTGGTGCCAAATAATTACTTGTTAGTTTTAAATTCACTTAATATGATTATTCATATGCTTTTGAATTGCAATGACTTCTCTATAGCTGAAGAAGAAAATTAAATCAGGTGTAAAATTATACTTCTAAATCTTTTCCCCACAATCTAGAGATACAGATAATTCACCACACTTTTACTTCAGAAGTTGAATCTTAATGGAGTAAATTGATACCAAAAGTCAGTGTCTCTTTAAGGATGCCCACTGTCACCACTGTTATTCAATATTGTGCTAGAAGTTCTAGCTAGAGCAATTAGGCTAGATAAAGAAATAAAAGGCACCCAAATAATAAAGGAAGAAGTAAAACTTTTGCTATTCACTGATGATATGATTCTATATCTAGAAAATCCTGAAAAATCCACAAAAAAGCTACTAGAACTAATAGACAAATTCAGCAAAGTGGCAGGATACAAGATTTATATGCAAAAATCAGTAGTGTTTCTATACACTACTGATAGCAATCTGAGGAGGAAATCAGGGGAAAAATCCATTTATAATAGCGACTAAAATATTTAGGAATAAACTTAACCAAGGACATAAATGGCCAGTAGTCAGAAAACTACAAAACATTGCTAAAAGAAACCAAAGAAGATTTAAGTAAATTGAAGGAAATTCTGTGTTCATTGACTGGAAGAAATAATATTGTTTAGATGTCAATTCTAACCAAACTGATTGACAGATTCAATACAATCCCAATAAAAATCCCAACAGCCTTTTTTGCATAAATGGAAAAGCCAATGATCAAATTTATTTGCAAGCGTAGGGGCCCAAATAGCCAAAATTGTCTTAAGAAAGAAAAAGAAAGTTGGAGGACTCTTACCTCCTGACTTCAAAGCATATTACTTAGCTACAGTGGTAAAGACAGCCTGGTACTGGCGTAAAAATAGATTGACCAAAGGAACCGAATTGAGAACTCAGAAATAGACCCTCACCTCTATGGTGAAGTGATTTTTAACAAAGCTATTAAGCCCACCCAGCTGGGCCAGAACAGTCTGAACAACAAATGGTGCTGGGAGAACTGGATAGCCATATCCAAAAGAAAGAAAGAGGACCTCTATCTCCTACCTTACACAAAAATTAACTCAAAATGCATCAAGGACCTAAATATAAACACGACAACCATAAAACTAGAAGAAAATGTAGGAAAACATCTTCAAGATCTTGTGATAGGCAGTAGTTTCTTAAACCTTATACCGAAAGCACAAGCAATGAAAGAAAATAGATAAATGTGACCTCCTCACAATTAAAGACTTTTGTTCTTCAAAAGACTTTGTCAAGAAAGTAAAAAGGCAGCCTATTCAATGGGAGAAAATATTTGGAAACCACATGTCTGACAAGGGGTTGATATCCATATTATGTAAAGAGATTATACAACTCAGTAATAAAAAGACAAGCAACCTAATTTTAAAAATGGGCGAAAGACTTGAATAGACATTTCTCCAAAGAGGAAATACAAAGGGCCAAAAAGCACATGAAAAAAAAATGTTCACCCCATCACTAGCTATTAGGGCAATGCAGACCAAAACTGTAATGAGATACCATTTCATATCTTATAGAATGGCCATTAATTGAAAAAACAGAAAACTATAAGTGCTAGAAAGGATGCGGAAAACAGAAACACTCCATCACTGTTTTGGGGAGTGTAGAATGGTATAGTCTCTGTGGAAGACAGTTTGGCAGTACCTCAAGAAGCTGTATATAAAGCTGCCATATAATTCCTGGTAATACCATTACCAGGAATATATTCAGAGGAACTGAAAGCACAAATGTGAACTGACATTTGCACACTGATGTTCATAGCAGCATTATTCACAATTGCTAAAATATAATACCAGCCCAAGTATCGATCAACTGATGAATGGATAAACAATATGTGGTATATACATACAGTGGAATAGCTTACTGCTGTAAGAAGTGACACCAGTTTCATATGACAACATGGATGAACCTAGAGGAAAACATGTTGAGTGAAATAATCCAGACACAAAAGGACAAATATTGTATGGTCTCACTAATATGAACTAAATACAATGTATTAACTCACGGAAGTAAACTCTAGAGTATAGGTTACTAGGAAATAGAATGTGGGTTGAGAATGGAAGCTGATGCTTAATGTATATATGTAACATTATTAATAAGGTTAATTGTAAAAGTGGAGAAATGAATAGAATTGATGGTAACACATCATAGTGAATATAACTAGCACTGCTGATTTATAAATGTGATTGTGGCTGAAAGGAGTGGCGTGTGGGCATAAATGTCAATTGAAAGGAAACTAGAGAATAATATAGGGTATGTATAACATAGTCGTTTCAGTGGTGGATGAAGATTGTGGTTAATGTTATAAAGAGAAGAATGCTCTTCTTTTACAAAGTGCTAAGAATATGGTAATACATGGAAAAAGTACAACTAATGTACCTTATGGACAATAGTTAACAGTAATATTGTAATATTTTGCAGCAATGGCAAGAAGATATTTCAGTTCTAAGGAACAGCAATAGGGGGTTTAGGGGTATTGGATTTTTCCTTTTGGAGTAATGAAAACATTCTAAATTGACTGAGTTGATGACAGAACAACTCTGTGATGAAAATGAGAGCCACTGAGTATACACTTTGAATAGACTCTGCAAAGTATGGCAGCGTATAACACAGGGAATCCAGTGGTGGAAAATGGACTGTGGCTAACAGGACAAATATGAGAACATTTGTTCATGAATAATAACAAATATAATACTAATATAGAGTGTTAATAATTGGGTTGGTTGGGGGGAAATGCACCAAATGTAAGATATGGGCTATAGTTAGTAGTTATATTTTGATTATGATCTTTCATAGTTTGTAACAAAAGTTTCACATTAATGCAAGATGTTGGTGGTGGGGTGATGTATGGGAGTCCTGTATGATGATATGCATATTTGTTTTATAAATTCACAACTTTTACTATAAACTTATTGTTTAGTATGTTCATTTATGAATGATATACTTCAATAAAATTTTGTTTTAAAAAGTCAGTGTCTTTTTAAAGAAGACTCACTTTTTAAAATCACATATTTTACAATTACTCAATAAAAGATACATTAGCATGATTTCACACACTAAAACCCACTATATATGTAATTATATTTACAATTTGTCAGTTTATCCATATATATTAACCTTCCTATCATTTTGACAAAATTTTTGGTTTATCTTACAGAATTTGTATGTATCTCTACACTAAGGCAGCACAGTCAACTTAGCAAGATATTTTCTGAAAATAGATGTAAAAGATACCTAAAAGAGACTGAAAATTATCTTATTGTAATATTTCCAAAATGATGTCTTATTTAATAATAGTTCAATGAGATCCTCTGTGAAAAAAGGATTCATAGTCAAATAAGTTTAAGAAGTGCTCCACATTTTATCTTCCTCTAAAAGCTTCATAATGCTCATTAGAAAATGAGAAGTGCTGTAGTAAATAAGCCTGTTTCACTTTGTTTAACCCAGTATTTGCCAAGCTTATTTGAACCCAACAACATTGTGCTTATGTATGCGTGTCTTTGTGTCTGTTTTGGACTATTAATTAATGATCTCTTAGAACTAGTATTGTTAAGAGGCAAATTTAAGAAAAAACTGTCTGCTGTCCTGTTGCTTTTGTCTTTTATGATAAATTATTTCTTAGTATGTGTAATTACTGACACTGTTACACAGATTTCAAAACATCTTTGTGAGAAGATTTGAATTCACGTCTAAGTAAGTTTGATTACTACTGGTACTAGCTCCATTGCTTAAACCTGATGCAGGTCTCCATCTATCCTGAATAGATGTGTAACTATCAGAAGGTAAAAATCAAATGTTCATTTAATTCACTGCTATGGAATAATTGCTTATAGCATATATTCAAAATCAGTTTAGTCCTGGGTGCCATTTGTGGTTTTCCAGCTTTGGCATACCTCCATTCTTATCATCACTGCTACACACAGGCCCAGAGAATTTCACATGAGGGTAGGGGAAAAGCATACACATCGAGGTAGATAACTAAAAAAATGTCATGCATACTTGGTCTTCAACTAATGACACCCAGCCTCACTTTATTTCATTCAGTCAGATGTAATAATCACTGAAGCATAGTTTAAAAATTTAAATCTACCATAGAAAAATTAAAGGCTTGAATATTGTCCTCTCCTTCCTTGGTCGGTAGAAGTATGGCCAAAGTTATAAATGAGTTGGACAAAGTAAAATCTTAGAAGAATTCAAAACCCCCAAATAGGAGGGAACCCAGGTACAGAGAAGCTAAATAACCTGCCCAAGGTCACATAGCTAGTAAGAGCAGAGCCAGGATTCAAACCTGGGCCATCCAACTGCGATTACACACTGTGCTATGCAACCACTCTATGGGAGCATGTGTGTGATTATCATATAGTTTCTCCGTGTGCAATTGGCAAAGCCCACTGATTTTTACCACACCGTGGAGAAGCACACAAGGCAAGTACCTTGGGAAAATAGATTTTTAGAAATCTGTGTTTCCTAGCATCATCATAAATGCACAAGTACTCTTTGGTGAATGGATAAAAAGGGATGAAATATAGATACTATTTCCTCATGAAAGATATGGGAACTGAAGTCCAAATAGTAAGTTAACTTTCTCAGAATCACAATGCTGTTTTTTCTAGGACTAGTGCTCTTGATATCTGGTATGGGACCCTTTCCTCTAAGTTAGCTCCTCTGCAACCAGAAATTCTCGTGGCCTGTAACATATCAGCTCTCATCCTTCCGCATCTTTGGGCAACCTCTCCCCTCCCTAAGCCCTGGTGAATGTCCCCAATGGCCTGAAAAAGGCATCAGTTAGCAGATTCCAAGAATATAGACAAGAGAAGGGAGAAGAGGTGGGTGCACTTCTCCCTGGCGTACCTGAAAAGCCAAGGAGAGTCAGCAGGGCCACATTCTGCCCTGGCAGGATGGGACTTTTGTCCTTTAGAACCAGAGTGAGGTTGGGAGCCTTAGAATCGCAGTTGGTCTCAGACAGCCTTAGTACACTCTTTGCCATGGCCACATCTGGGGTGGACGGCTGACATTTTAGGTCCTTGGCATTCCTGAGAGTGCGAGCAGAAGAGTTAATGTAGTTTCTTAAAAACCAGGCAAGAGGCTGGAGATCACAAGTGCAGCTCCACTGGTTCTTGTCTAAACTCAGAAGGATCAACTGTTTCAGCGGAGTGAAAACATCCGGCATGTGGGCCAACCTGTTTCGGGAAAGGTCCACTTCCTGTAGCTGAGGCAAGGGCCGGAAGGCATCTTTCCCTATGTAGGAAATAAAATTGTTAGACAAATCCAGATGCCTGAGGCTGTGGAGATTTGTGCCTCCAAAAGATCTGTCCGTCAGATTAGTGATCTGATTCCCATCCAGCTGCAGCCGGGTCAGGCCCCTGGTGTTCCGGAGCCAGGACCCTCGCAAGGTGCTGAGAGCGTTGTTGCTAAGCACCAGCACCTGCAGGCGGCCAAGCCTGCTGAAGGTGAGGTCCGTGAGTGAAGAGCTGGATATTCGGTTGTGCTCCAGCAACAACGTCCGCAACTTTGTAAGGCCATACAGGGCATCTTCCCGAATGTCCTCGATGCCATTTCTGCTCAAAGACAGCAGGGCAAGATTAAACAAGAGGGACAGATTTGTGCTCACTATTGAGGAGAGGTATCCATCAGTGATGATTAAAACCCTTGTGGTCACAGGGGCTGCTGTGGAGAAGAAAAACAAAGACACAAGCAGGATATGCATGAGTGGCAAGGGGTATGGTGGAGCCCAGAGATAATCAATACCCTCTGAGCAACCTTATCACCTGGGTAAGAACAATGAACAAATTGAAGATGATTCTTTTATTTCTAAATTTAAGGGGAAGCTGACTATTTATCAGGATGATGGATATTCATACTCTTTGTTATTGTGACATGTTTGAGAATCATAAACCCATCTGTTCCTTTAGATGTCAAAGGTAATTTAGTGTTTGGGATTATCATCACTGATGGTACTTTGAAGGTGGATTTTCCAGCTCCCTCCCTCTGAGCCTGTGTGCTGACCTGCCCCAGGCCTGCTGCCCCAGTACAGACTCACGAAGAGCCAAGCATGTGTCTAAGCTTTCCAAACCAGTTTTCCACTCATAATGTATATTTACTCTGTGAAGTCAATCATCCTTTCTTTCAAACGTAAAGGTGTGGGTTGGGGTGTAGCTCCAGGCTACAAGTTGGCAATTTGGTGAGGATCCATATTCTCTCCACACAACCCAAAGATCTGTCAGCAGGGTTCTCATTAAAGTCTGGGCCATCTTGGCCTCCTGTCGAATATCTGTTCCCTTCAATGAAGTCCATCATGAGATGACAGGTGGTACTTGGGGCTTCCAACTGTTAAATCCCTTCACCATAATCACCTCAGAGCTATCACTGCTCTGTCATTAGAAATCAAAGCATTTTAACTCAATAAAGATGTATTATAATCAGGAGTTATTGTAACACATCTTTATCATGCTAAAATTGTTTTGACTGCAAATGACAGTGTCATAAGGATGGAAGAGTCCGTTGTCCCTGGGAGGTCTACAGGTGATATTAGAACAGTCAGCTATGGGGGAAGCAAATCACAATCCCCTTATGAAATTCAGGCTGCATTGCTGAAACAAAGAGATTTTTTTTAAAAACATAAAAGACAGGATTTTCAGAGTGCCTCTTTTGGAAGAATTGCTCCCATTCCTGCAGCACAAGCAAGCTTAAATCTTGGTGTTTTTTTTAGTATCTATTACTGGTTATTTGAATTCTATAACTGCTGGCCAGGTTGGCATTTTGCTCCTCTCATCATTGTTTTTGATATGGGATAGTGGAGTTTTGTTTTTATGGGTCCCCACCCTTTTAGGGATGTGTCGGCTCTGAGGAGCAAGTTATTGTTTCTGTCAATTACTTCTTGTCTAGCACTTGATAGAAGCTACTCTCCCAAGTCATCCATTTGCTTCCCTATGTTTATGAAATCTAACTTCATAAATGTGGCATTCTGTAAATGAAAAGGAAGATATAGTGCTGCAGCAATGTAGATGAGCAAAATTTGTTTCTTGCAGACGTCAATTGTCTCTGATCAGAAAATAAAATGCGGCAAAGTCAGGAAATCTGTTATAAGAGAGATGGGAGTTGAGTACTGAAGGGTGTTCAATACTGAACAGAAACAGTGTACATACCAACTAGCTGTGAAACTCTCTCATTCTTGTCAAGAAAGACTGTACTGCCTATCTCCAAATTCTCACTGAAACATAGGACTTTAGAAATGAAAGAAATCATCTTCTTGCACTCCATCTTTGACCCAGACTTGTTTCTGAAAATTTTCCATTGGCAAAACTTATAGCTTGTTTATCACTTCTTGGATATCAGGATGTAAATCACATTCTCCTCAAATTTGTTAATAAGGTGCCTTATTAAATTGTTGACTTAAGCAAGCAATATGTAATGAATACAGGCAGTGTATCTTGTTAGCATTTCTACAGCTCATTTACCACCAATAAAAAAAGACTAGACTTTCAAAATTAGATGCACTCTGAAAATAATCTGTTTCACTGGTATATCACTTAATCTTATTAATGCCAAACAATTGCAGTTCAGGTTTCCGATTCATTGATGGTTCTTCCAACCAGAGGTAGCATTCAAGTCTGTACAAAGTGTGGACAAAAATATAACTAAATTGATCTATTTTTCCCTTTAAAAAAAAAGTATTGAGCTGCATGAAATGGTGGTACTGTTTTGCAATTACAATATCTCAAATGTGCTGAAGGCCTTAAAATAATTTTGGTGTGACCCTAGGAATAGGAAAATAATGTTATCAGTCTTTAGTCACTGTGAAAGGGTTGCTGTTCAAAAAGCTTCAAGCCCAGAGAGGAGTTACTACAATAAAAGCCATGGCCACGAATTTGCCAAGTATGCTGACTATCGTTTGCTAGAGTTTGGTTGTATTACCTACTATATAGGTTAGCTGGTGACAGAGGGTTACATCTTTGGAGCACACTGTGCATGACGCAGGGCAGGCCACCACCAATCGAAGCATGAGCGCAAAAAGTACGAGCCACCCACCTGAAAGGAAAAGAAAGGGCAATGCACTTCATAAGTTTGGCATTTATTATTCATGATCTCCATGTGCTCAGCTCATGAGGCATTTTGGTCATTTCTGCTTTTGAATGAGTACCTTGGTGTTCTCACAAGACGCCGGATAAATGGCTAGAATCCTTAATTTGCATAGAATTTAAATCGAACTGCTAAAGCGTTTGACCATAAACTCGAACTTAGAGAGTTCACATCCAGGGCAAACACATTAGTATGGCTTACTAAAAAATTAAGTTCCTTCATAAAACACGTTACAGTTTGCAGAGCTTTTGCACATACACTATCTCATTTAGTTCTCTTAATTCTGCAACCCAATTTGAGGCCTAAGGCACAAACTGGTTAATAAACCATCCAAAGTCACATAGCTATTAGGGGACAGAGCTAGTAATATTTAACCTCAAGTCTTTTAATTTCCAATCCAGTGCCCTTTCTAGCATGCAAAAGTGAATCTCATGCACTGACACTTATATAATTAAAACTAAATTAATATGCCTTGCAGATTTAGATGCCACACTTAGGGAAGTAGTATGAAGAAAGATTAAGCTCTACCTAGCTTTGAATTTAGCTGTTATTTATGGACTGTGCTATCTTAGGTAAATTATTTAATTTTTCTTATTCTCTGCTTTTTCATATAAAAGAGAAATAATAATAAAATATCCACATTAGAGGGTATTGTGAGAGCTACCTGAGATGCTTTAAGTTTTGTAAAATGTTAAGTATTACCATTATTTTGATGCTTTACCAACTCCCCATGAAATATTAACACCATTTGGATTTAATGTTCATAAAAAGGCCATTCATTTATTATGTATTACCTGACTTATTTCATAAAAGCACTTGAAGCAGATTATAATAAACCCCCCTACCCATACAATAAGACAGTTTGAGAAGGAAATAAAATGTAAAGAAAACATAAAATCATTAATTCTATCATTTGCTGGACAAGTATTTGCTAAGTGCTTTCTGCATACCCAGCACTGCCCAAGGTACTGGTGATAGAACAGGGACAACAACAAAAGCAAATTCCTGCCCTCATGGAGAGCACATTCTATGAAGGAAGATTAACTATAAACAAATATTAAAATATATATTAAGTCACCTGGTGATAAGTACTATGGAATAAATAAAGCAAGAAAGGGAGTAGATAGCAATAGCTTGGGGACTTTAAATATGGTAGGCAAGGAAAACAATTCTGATAAAGTAACATTTGAACAAAGACCTGGAAAAAGAAAAGTGCTGGTCAGTCCAGGTGGAAAGAAGAGCAATGCAAAGGCCCTGAGGATATGGTGTGCTTGGCATGTTAAAAGAGCATGTTATTTTATATATATATATATTTTAAAGGTGCTTAGATTACCTAATTATTACTCAGAAATTGTATGTACTGTGAAAAATCTTGATTTTTATGAACAATAAAAAAAAACATAAAAAAAAAA
>JAQZBX010008004.1:36550-49191 GCA_029593785.1 Cabassous unicinctus | reverse complement strand
AGGTATTGGTCCACAGTTTTCTTTTCTTGTAACGTCTTTGCCTAGTTTTGGTATCAGGGTAATACTGGCCTCGGAGAATGAGTTGGGAATTGTTCCCTTTTCTTCTATTTCTTGGAAGATTTTTGAAGAAATCATATTAGTTCTTCTTTAACTGTTTGGTAGAATTCACCAGTGAGGTCATCAAGGTCACGTCACATCTTTTCGAGACTGCTGAAAACATGAAAAGGCCTAGGGCTGTGGAACCAGATTGACTTGGTTATGTGAGCTGGGGCAGAGGCAGCTGAATCTGGCACACAGGCTTGTTCTGGTTGGTGTTGACTGCATGGCCACTATAGGCATTTGGATTGATGGTGACTGGCTTCCCTCTGCTGAGTCTTTGTTTGCTCATCTATAAGTTAGCACATTAATAATTCTTGGGGGAAGTGGAAGCGGCTCAAGTGATTGGACATCCATCTACCATATGGGAGGACCCGGGTTCGATCCCCAGGACCTCCTGGTAAAAAGGCGAGGAGGCAAGCAAGTGAGCCGGACCCACGTGGCGAACCACGCAGCAAGATGATGATACAACAAAAGAGAGATGCAGGGGAGAGTCAAGGTGAGATGCGCCAGAAACCAGGAACTGAGGTGGCACAGGTGACAGGGTGCCTCTCTCCCACATCAGAGGTCCCTAGGATCGAATCCCAGTGAAGCCTGGAGGAGAAAAATGAGACGAGAAGACAAGAAACAGACACAGAAGATCACCCAGTGAATGGACACAGACAGCAAGTGGGGGGCGGTGGAGGGGACAAAAAAATAATATTAAAGTTATTGTCTGCTTTTAAAAAAAATAATTCTTGGAAGAGTTTTTGGGGAGATTAAATGAGATGATTGTAAAGAGGTTTGGTATATATAGAGACAGGGTACTCAATAACTCTATCATCTGCTTTTTCCTGGCTTCATAGTATTCTGATGCATGCCATACATGTCGGTGGACTTCCATCTTTTCCTGTTTTATACAAGGTTGGAAATGGCATCCATATACGTGTAGGCAATATTGTGTAGTGGTTACAAATATATTACCTATGTGAGCTCTCCTTGTCTCCTATCTTCTTGGAATGGTTGAGATTGGGGTGAGATGATCTCAGATATCAGTTGAAGACATGTCTGTAGTTTAGTCTACCGAAGGACTGGAAGGTCATGGGTGGGTGCTAGGGGAGGATACAAGAGTCTTGAGGCCCCTTCTGCAAATGTGAGAGCTGGTGTGTCCTATCTCAGGATCTCTTATGCATCCTGGGGTGTGAAGTCAGGGCCAACTCAGTGCATCTGACAGACCAACAGCTAGGCTGTCCAGGGAGATAAGCAAGTGGGTGTCAGGCAGTGGGAGGAAGGTGTCAACCACAGAGCAGAGCGAGGTGAGGGTACAGTGGACTGGGTTGGCCTCCTCACCCTCAGCCCTGTCCTCTGAGTCATATCCTATGCAGCTGCTTAACCCTCTGAGTCCAGGATGGTCCCAGACCTCCTTCTTGCCTGGAGTCCTTATCTGGCACCTTTCAAAAGCATCCAGGCACCAGAGCTCTGGACTTATGCTCTGGGTGAGCCAAGAGCTCAGCTGGCTGGCCTCAGGGTTGGATGTGGCAGTGGTTATGGGTTAAAGAAATTTTAGAGGTTTTCAGGGAGGAAGTGGGCTTCTGGCATGGTTCCTGCATGAGCCAGTCTGACAGCCCTGGCTCGACTTAGCCCCCCGAAGCCCCACCCTGATAATAAGCAGCCCTGATGTTTGCACACTGCTTTCTATTGCACACCACTTCTGCTAGCGGGACTGTAAACTCCAAGGTTCTGGGTCATGTTCAGTGCTATAGCCATAGTTGGCAATCAAATATGTGAATGAATGAATGAATGGATGGATGAATGACAGATTGTTGGAGTGCTTGTAGGGTGGCAGCTGCTAATTCTGCAGCGCATGTCCCCAGTCGTTAATTCAGGCCTCTGGCCATCTTGATTTTTCTGGGGAGGTCCTTCGATCCTGAAGGGAATCCAGACTCTGCTGTCTCACATCTGAAGCCCTTCTCACCTCTTCATAGACCTTCTTCCTATGAAGGAATTCTTTCCTGAGCTCTCCTTCCCTTTTGAGACTTTGCAGCCCCACCTTAGCTCAGGTTTTCTCTGAGTTATCAGTTTCCTTGCCTGTAAAATGGGACTAGTGGCATTCGCCTTGCAGGGTCATTGTGCTGAACAAAACAAAGTGGATTAAAGTGCTCTGTGCAGCTCCTGGCCCAGGATGGGAGCTGAGACGCTGAACGCTGTTACTATTGTGGTATGCAGAGGGAGGTGCGGGCAAGACCACGTGCATGACAGCAGTGGTCCCCAGCTGGGGGTTAATGAATAAAGCAATAAAATTGAATGTAGTTTAATCCCTCCAAGTGTGCTGCCCTATTGCTGGTCTTCCCAAGTGGGCCTGGGATACCGTTACAGTGTTAACACTTTCAGGAAGGTGGCCTGCAGATACTAGCCTAATCAGGCAAAAATTGAGGTACAATATCAATACTAGCCTACATTTATTAGGTACTTAGGCTCCATTCTAAGGGCTTTACATGAATCATCTTCAGGAATCATCAGAACAACCCTATGAGGCAAGTACTATCATTATCCCCATTTGATAGATGAGGAAAGAGGCACAGAGAGGTGAAGTGACTTGCCATAGGGTCACACAGCAGGGATTCAAATCCAGCAGAGCTAATATTCTCAACCATTGTACATTCTGCCTCAGTATGGAGGTCCTTTCCAGTCCTTTGTGGAACAGGAAAAAATATGTCCACCAATAGAGAGTGCTACACATTATGTACATCCCTGCAATGGAACACATTACAGTCAGAGCAAAGCAGGAGGTAGATATGTATGTTCCAGAATGAAATGAGGGCCACAGCAGATTGTTAGATAGAAAAAGCAGCAGAACAATATGTATTGTATAATCCCCCCTGCCCTTTTTTTTTTTTTTTTTTTTTTTTTTTTGTATAAAAGCAAAAATTTTAAAGTCTATTTATCTGTTTGTAGGTTCTCAGAGAGATGCCTGGAAGAATATACAACACAGTTCACACTCACTCCTGGAAAACTGTGATGGAGAAGAGGCTTCCTTTTTTGATTCTTATATTCTCTTGTTTGAAATGTTTACCACTAGTATGCATTGTTTTGCAATTGAAAAAGAAGTAGGAAGTAAAGGTACAGTGAGCCCTAGAAGCCTAAGGACCCTAAACGGCCCACCAGCTCTGGTCCCCGGTCCAAATGCCCCTCTTTTCCATTGGCCTCCTTAATCTCCCACTCACCTGTGGAGGCAGCTCACCCCTACCTCGCCTCCGTGAGAACATCTTAAACCTACGCTGGTTGCCGAGGACTTTCCTCGGCCTGGTCTCTTTCTGGGTCCAGGCATCTGCTCCGGCTCCCCAGTTAGGAAGCCGTGGTTCTACTACCCCTGTACTACCTCCCCAGGAAATGTGGGACACAGTGACATCACAGTTGGGCCTGTGACCTCACAGTGGACCTGGAGGCTGCCGGGACAGAGGTCAAGGAGATGGGAGCAAGGAAGGGGTCGGTAGATAGAGGCTGTTAGGGGGAGGACCAAGGAATTGTGTCCTCAACCTGCCTCCCAGGAAATTTCCTAGCCTAGTCAGAAGACTTCCAAGAATTGTAGATCTGGAATTCTCAAAGGCCATTTCCTTTTTTGTTTCAAACCAAGAGGTTGTAGAGGCTTTTCTGAGAGTGGAGAGCAGGGTGTGATGCCAGTGGGGAGCGGAGCTGACAGATGGAACCCAAGGGTATGTGCAGCTCCTCCTTGGAGGTGTGGGAGGGCTCTTCCTTGGGTGCCCAGTGAGATCCTCACTGGGTGATTCCAAGCAAGGCTGGAGAGGAGGAAGGCTTGTGACCTGGGAGTCCAGGGGGCTCTAGCTTTGGGGGAATGGAGCTTTGGTGAACCAAGACTGTCTGGGACACTGGGGGGATCCCTCCACCAATCTGAAGGATAAGGAGAGGGTAGTTGGGAAAAGGCGGGGAAGGCTGGGAAGGACTGTTCTAGGCATGTTGGAAGAGAACATGAAGGGCAGAAATGAGGCAGTGGGGATGGACCGACATGGCCAAGAGCCCTTAGCTCCGTGCCGGGTGCCTCTGGGTGAGCTGCTTATTCTCTCTGAACATATGTTCCTTCATGACGGGAAAAATAAAACCACATAGGCCTGTTGTGAAGATGCAATGAGATAAAGCTTATGAAGCCCTTAGTACAGTGCTGGGCACACAGCAAACAAGCTGTTCACCAACACAGCTGTTTACTCTGACCTTGAAATATTCCAGCCTGTGCTCTGTTGCTTTCTCTGTCTATTCGGAGCAAGTGTCACGCAGGATTCTTGGTTGTAAGCTATAGAAACTGTTTCAGGAGGATTTAAGCAGAAAAGGATTTGAATGAAATTATTGAAAAGATGTTAGAGAAGCTCCCAGAAGGTCTGAGAAGGCTGTAGAGCCAGACTTGGAGAACAGGATGGGTCAAGGGAGGCTGGGAGCAGCCAGTACCACAGCCAAAAATCAAGCCCTGGGACGAGTCCAGTGAGGGCTCTGTGACCTTCTCTGGACCCTTTTCTTTCCTCTGCTGCCCTGGAGGCCGATGATGCCCCACTGCTGCCTTCTCAGGGTCACTCCTCTGGACGGGCATGTCATGTGCTCAGTGTGTGCTGGCGGAGGGAGGTCAAAATTGAGCATCTGGCCATTTTGGCTTTTATAGGGGGAGGTGTCCTCTGCCTCCCTCAAGACTCATGTGGGGGAAAGGAATGCATGCTGGGCATCCAAAACCCTGACAAATGTCTACACAGGAAGTAGAGACAAGTAGACAGTGGTCTATGTCATTGAGATGCTCATAGACATGGGGGGAGGGAGTCTGTCATGTGGGCTAAAAATTGGTAGGAAGAGGTGGGAGGCCACGGGAGGTGAGGACCAGCCCCGGTGGTTAGAGGGGCACCTGCAAGCTTCCGGCCCCCCGGGCGGCTTGGCTGTGGAGGAGTGTAAGGCCTGCCTGGGCCGTGGCACCTGGGCCAACGCTGTGCAACCCAGATGCAGCCAGGGCAGGACTGGTGTGCGGCCCTCAGGGTACTGCACCCGCCCCTGTCACAGGAATAATGAAATTGCTCAGTCGGAAAAATCACTTCCTGGCCCATGAGGCCTCCCTTGGTATCTAGTCATGCCTTAAATACATTTTGCTTGTCCTTGAATTAGCTCTAGCCCCCTTGGGCCTCAGCTCTCTAGCTAAGTTGAAGGATAGAAGGCATTTCCCAGGATAGGGAGCTCAGAGATGTGACGAGGAGGAAGGTGCGGTGGCCACGTGCTTGGGCCTCCGCCTGTGAGACCACATTCCTCTTCTGCTTTGGCTCATCCTGTGGCCTTCCATGTTGCCTGCTCCTGTCCCAGCTTGTCTTTTCTCGGAGTGGCCCCCACCCCCAGAAGGACCCCAGCTCCAGCCTTTGAGCCCTGCTCTGTCTCTCTCCTGCTCAGCCATCTGGGCTCTCTGAGAACCAGAGCTAACTTCCCCTGCCCCACACACCCACAGGCACTGAAATTCCAGTAGCTTCCATCCACTGCAGCCCAAAAAGCAGCAAGTTGCCCTGTCAAGTTGCCACAGGTAAGCGAATGCTGGGGGCGGGGGGCAGTGGGTGGCTCCCCCTTGTCAGGTCTGGCAGGGCCCACAGACCTGCCTACCAGCCCCCCCTCTTCCTTTCTATTTGTGGCATCTTCAAATGTAGCATTTTCCTGTCACCTCTCACACCCACTGGAGCCTCAGCTCCGGGGAGCTGCTGCCCACCTGTTCACCTGCCCACCGTCCTCCCATCCCCAGCCCAAGGGGACTGCTGCAGAGTCAGGTAAAGCTCACTCAGGCAGCCCTTTGCGGGGGCTCATCGGATTTGTTTTGCGACTTGAGCCTGGGTTGGGAGGAGTCAGGAAAGAGGGAAAGGAGAAAGGTTTTTGGAAGGGTGCAAAGGGCATTTGGGGTTAAGGAGGGAAGGATGGTTGCTGAGGGGGCGGTGACAGTGACCAGGGGCATTTGAGGGCCTGAGATGGTCTCTGCTGTGGGGCCTCACATGAAAGATGGCAGAGTAGTGAGACTCTAAGTGAGCAGACCGCTGCACTCTCAGGGCGGTTTCCTGGTCAGTGAGGTGGGCCAGTCAGGAGCACCTGAGAAGCCTTGGCCAACTCTCTCAGGCTTTCTCCCTGGCGAGGGGGCTGAGCCTCAGGCAGTCCGGGCAGCAGCACAGTGAGGCTTCCTCAGCTGCCCAGAAAAGCTGTCCAGAGGAGCTGGAACATAGGGGCTGTCCTTGGTGGGGAGCCTCAGAGTCCTGGACACTTCCTGGCATGGAAAGCAGTTGTTTCTCAATTCCTGGGACTCTGGGGAAATCTGGAATGTTCCCTCAGGTCTCTTCGCTCACTTGGAAGTAATTCCCATAAGGATCTCCCTCTCCTTTCTCCTGATCTGGGGGTCAGGCTAACCCCTCCCCTTTGATTGGCTGATCTTCGATCAATCCTCTTTCTCCACCCACCAGGAGAACACCATTGGCTTCTAAATGTCAACACTGGAGAGTCCTTATATACTGACCCCTCCAACTCTCTCATTTCACAGATAGGGAAATTGAGGCCAGGAAAGGAAGCATCTGGCTACAGACTGCACAGTATGTGAGGAGGACGTCAGCCCCAGCAACCAGGCTCCTCTGCGGAGGACCTTCCCTGCTTACCTGTGTCTCACCTGTCTTCTCAGCAGGTGGAGGCATGGAGGGGGACCCAGCTCCAGAACTGGGTTGTTGCCACAAGACCAAGTCCCCGGGGGGGACAGGAAGCTCCCTGTCCCCCAGCCTGGACTTCCAGTTTTTCCAAGGTGACCAGGTGAGGTGGGCTCCTTGCCCTGTCCTCAGAGCCCCCTCAGGAGGAAGAGGGGGGAATGTCTAAAGGGGCCTAAAGCCCCATTATCCCCAGGCCCTGAGCACCCCCTACCCCAGGCACGTCATGGGGATGCGCCCTTGAGGTGCCAGAGACCCTCTCCAATGCTCCAGGGACCCAGACTCTCCTGCGGGGAATGAGAAGGGGCGGGGCCAAGCAGAAGGTGCGACTGGCATGACCGTGGCCTGAGGTCTTAGTGGGAGGGGAGGCTCAGGGCCATCCTGTGGGGTTTACAGTCTTTGAGGAGGATTCTCCTCAAGTTCACCTTGGCTCCACTCAACACAGTAGATGGTATGAGACACGGTGGGTCCAGGGTGATCAGTAATGGGACTGGGGTGGGGAATGGAGCCAAATGAGGGGTGCTGGGGGTGGGGGAAGGGCAATCCTTGCTGGGGGTGGAGGTGAGAAAGTCCTCGGGGAAAGAAGTCTTTGGATGGGGGAAGGGGAAGCCATTCCAGTGACAGATATGGGGGTGGGGCTTAACGTCTCCCCATTTGGAAACCAAAGTAGGGGTGGACTCATTCCAGGGACCCCGGAGTCCCAGCCACCAGTCCCCAAACCCCTTGCCCCCTGCCTTCCAGGTCTTCTCAGCCCGCAGACCACTGCCAGACACAGTGGATACCCATGGCCTGCCCTGTGCCAGCTGGCTGTGCCCCATGCCACTGGCACCAGCCAGGTCTGCCCTGCTGGCCTGTCCCCAGGACCTGGACCTATACTTGTGCACCCTGCACGCGGCATCCCTGGGCACAGCCCTGCAGGGCCTCAGAGACGACGCTTTGAGCATGAGTAAGCCAGGGCCAGGGGCTGCACCTTGGTGGAGGAGAGAGGTGGAGGCATCGTTATGTCTAGAGATGGCGGGGGAGGGGACTCAGTGTCACTGGTGAGGACAGAGCCTCAGGCACAACTTATTTCCACATTTTGGCCTGAATTCTGTCCTGTGGGTACAGGGGACCTTCAATGTGGTGACACTTGAGTCAGAGGGAGCAGGCAGCGCCTTTCTCAGGCGTGGGTATGGGACCTGGTCTGGGTATAGCCAAAGCCTTGGGGTTGGGGGTGGCACTTTGCCAAGAAAGTTTGAACTAGAAGGGACCTTATTATGAGAACACTGGACTGGGAGTCAGGAAATCGGGGTTGGAGTCCTGGTTCTGTCCTTTCTAGCTCTATGGCTTTGGACACATCATTACATTTTTTCTGAACATCTGTTTCTTCAACCATAAAGTGGGATCTCACCCCTACCTATGTTCCAAGGTTTATTGTATTGGTACACACCATTTCCTCATGTGACAGTGACCTCCAGAAGGGCAGGGACGATCCTGCTGAGTCCTTTATTTTTGGGACCCCAGC
This sequence comes from Cabassous unicinctus, assembly GCA_029593785.1. Lineage (NCBI taxonomy): Eukaryota > Metazoa > Chordata > Mammalia > Cingulata > Chlamyphoridae > Cabassous > Cabassous unicinctus. Next base: position 40,908 of record JAQZBX010008004.1, on the reverse strand, counting down.
ACAAAGAATAGAGCAGAACAGCTCAGTAAAAATGGTTAAGTGAATAAAGGAGGATGTTTATGGATCTACTTTTTAACTTTTTTTTTCTTAATATTTTACTTTCTGTCACTTCTGTCTTTACTTCTACCTCACTAGCTGTTGCAACTTAGGCTCCTTTGCTGGCTCTTCTTCTGTTCACCTCCTAAATATTAGCGTGTTCCAGAACTCAACCCAGGACCTTCTTCTCTTCCCTTCTCTCTTCTCCTCTCCTTTCCATAGAACTTTCTGCAATGATGGAAATATTCTGTATCTGTGCTGTCCAATACTGTACCTATTGAGAACTTGAACTACATAAGGAACTGAACTTTTTATTGTACTTCTTTTAATTAATTTAAATTTAAATGATCAAATGTGGCCAGTGGCTAGTAATCTAGCATCACTTTTATTTTTATCTCATTGAAGCCTTGAGTACCCAAATTTATATCTCCAGCTCAGACCTCTCCTTTAAATTCAAGCCTATTTGTCCAGCTGCCCACCTGAGTTCATCTGCATGTCTAAATAGGCTTTTTGAAACTTTTTATCTCCCTGAAATTGTTAAGCACTACACAATTGCCAGCAGCTTTTACTAGCAAGTGCAGTGGCAATCCAGGAAACTGAAGCCCAGAGGGGGAAAGCGCCTTGCCCAAAACACCCAGCAGATTTGCAGGCTGGAGTTCTTTCCCATTTCCCCATCTAGGCAGCTTTTTGGGGGAGCAGAGTTTGCCCCAGGCTGTGGGGCCCTGATCTGTCCTCCCTTCCTTGCTCAGAGCACCAGCCACCAGGGCTGCATGCCAGCTCCACCGATGATGAGAAACTCACGGCCAAGTACCGTCCAAGCAGCGACAAGATGAAAAGCCAGCCGGAAAGAGCTAGTGAGGGGAGTCCCTGCCCATTCTCCCCTCACAACAGCGCTTCCCCAAACCCCTGGCAGAATAAAAAGAATCCCAGCTCCTCAGCTTTCTGTCCCTGCCCCCCTCCTGCCCCCATATCCAAGGAATTCCCGATCTGCCTCCACCCCTTCTACCCCCTTCTCCTGCCTTCCCCTTACTTGTTCACCTATGGAACTCTACCTTCTGCTCAATATCCCCATCTCTTCATGCTGCCCCAAGACACCACCTGCCCCACCCTGGCTGTGCCCGCCTTGCTGATGGCCGCCAATGAGCCTGGGCACCACAATGCCCAGGAAGAGACCCTGCTTCCCTCCTCACGGGCCTTCCAAGGCTCTGGCCAAGCCCTGCCTCCTCAGGCCCAGAATCCAGGCCCTGGAACTGCCCAGACCTCCTCCCCAGCACTGGAGCATGCCAGCCTGGCGGCTCCAGCAAAGCAGGCCCCATTGGGCTCCAGAGCAAGCACCATGGCCCTGCCCTACCCACTGAAGAAAGAGAATGGCAGAATCCTGTATGAGTGCAACGTGTGCGGCAAGAGCTTTGGGCAGCTCTCCAACCTCAAGGTATCTGCCTCCTGGGCGCTGCTGCTCCCCTCAGTATCCTTCAGGGACACCCCTTTCCCATCCTGTTTCTAGAACCAGGGACCTTACAGCTAGAAGGAATTCCTGGGCAGCTCTTTGGCCACAGGACCCTGGATGGTTCATCTGGCCCCTCTGGACTCCACTCTCCTCATTTGTAGAAAGGAGACGTGGATGGTCACCAGAGTCCTCGCCACCCTAAAAGGCTGTCTGGGAGAACATCTCATTTAAGTTAAAGAGGAGGACACTGAGCATCCTAACGGGAAGGGCTCCCCAAAGTTATTTTGATTTAAAGGTGGAATTAGGCCTTGATCTCAGTCTCCCAATATCTAGAGCAAAGCCCTTTCCTCTAGAACCATCCTTCTGGATTGCCAGCTAAGCTTCTTGTTTAATTTACTGAGGGTCAGATGGGGCATGGGTAGAATTTCAGGGAGTTTAGATCCCGACACACTTTAAAGCTCAGCCTTTTTCAAATGCACGCCCCAGGTCAGCGCCATTGCTGTTGGGAGCATCACCATCACTGTCCAGCAGGGGGCAGGAGGGGTACACCTTTGTGTTAGCAAAGCGGTGACGCTATGGGCAGGTTGGCACTCACTGAAGTTAAGCAAAACTAATAGTAATTGGGGGACTTAGTCCTCCTGGGTCCCCTAGGGCAGGAGTTCATAAACTTGAATGAGTCTCAAGCTACCTGGAAAGCTAGTGAGCCTGCAAATTCCTAAGCCCCACCCCCAGAGATTTTGATTCAGCAGGTCTGGGGTGGGGCCTGAGAATCTGCTCTTCTAACAAGCTCCTAGGTGACGCTGATGCTACTGCACCAGGATGTACGTGGGTACCCTCACCTGGCCTTGTGACCACTGCTATCTCCTCTCCCACAGGACAGCAGAAAGGGGGGAGGAGCCCTGGGCGGTGATGGAGAGGGCTTGATGCCAAAAAAGGGATCCCGTGGGGACTTGGGCAGAGACTTCAGGGTCCCAGCTCCTTCTGAGTGGCTCTGGGCAGTCGGCAGCATCTCTCCCACCTGGCTTAGGTCCACCTGCGCGTGCACAGCGGGGAGCGTCCATTCCAGTGTGGCCTGTGCCCAAAGCGCTTCACGCAGCTTGCCCACCTGCAGAAGCACCACCTAGTGCACACAGGGGAGCGGCCCCACCAGTGCCCGGTGAGAGCCCACTCCCCATCGCCCTGCACTCCCCAGGAGGAAGGCTGCACCACGCCTGCAGCCTGCACCCAGGCTTCCTGAGCAAGTGGAGACAGGAAATGCGGGGGGAGGAAGAGGGAAAGCATGGGGGGAGTGTGCTGCCTCTCGGCCTGGAGGGGCTATGTCACTCCCAGGGCCTGGAGTGGGGGTTAGAGATATCTGTCTAGATATCTGTCTAGATATCTTCACTATTCTGTGGGGAGAATAGTGAAGTTGGGAATTCCTGGGAATGGATCCCCATTACCTACCTCCCAGGTCTGCTGGAAGAGGTAATGCCTTCGTGTATGCAAAGTACTAGAGTGGACAAACCATGAGGTCAATGGCAGCTCCCTCCCTTCAAGCCTTGCCAAAACCCTGGGAAGCCAGAAGGGCAGGGGTCCTTTTCCCATTTTACAGAGACTGGAATGAAGGCGATGTGGTGATTTGAGCCTGGGCTGCACAGTCAGGTCGCCTGGGTTCAAATCCTAGCTCCGCCTCTGACTGCTGTGTGACCTTGAGCTGGTGGCCTCCCTCCTCTGAGCCCTGTTTTCCCACTGTACTACAGGAGTTGTAGTAGGAATTCATCACAGGATCCTGGGGAAGACTATGCGAACAGAGAGATACCCATGGGGTTGGGCAATGCCTGGCAATACCCAGAAAGGTTGCTTTTGTCCACGGACATGACTCTCTCACTCAGGTCATCATTCCTATGCGGTTAGGTATTAGTGGTCAGATGTTATTAAATAGGAGAGAAAGGCTCAGAGAAGAGAAGCCACTTCCACCAGGTCACACGGGGAGTACAGACCCAGGGTGTGAAGTTGGCTCTGCCTGGGTCCACTGTGCCAGACACTGTAGGTCCCAGAGAGCGATCAGTAAGTGAAAGCTTCCCCCTGCATTGGCAGGGAGGAAGGTAGGGGGTGCTGCCAAGATGGGAAGGAGGAGAGGAGATCCCCAGCCAGCCTGGAGGGCAGGCTGACATTGGCGACACTTCCCCTCAGATGTGCCACAAGCGCTTCAGCAGCTCCAGCAACCTCAGGACCCACCTGCGCCTGCACTTGGGGGCCCGGCCCTTCCAGTGCAGCGTCTGCCGGAGCCACTTCACCCAGCACGTGCACCTGAAGCTGCACCACCGGCTGCACGCCCCGCAGCCCTGCGGCCCAGCTCACGCCCACCTGCCCCTGGCCTCCCTCACCTGCCTTGCCCGCTGGCCCAGGGGGGCACCCTCGGAAGGGCAGCTGGACTGGGATGTGGGCCAAGACAAGGTGTCCTCAGCACCCCGGGGAAAGCAAGGGCAGCCAGCCTAAGCAGTGGTGCCAGGGAGGCCCTGGGGAGGGGGCAGGGACAGAGCAATTAAAGGATTTTCTCTATGATGACTTGAGACCTCCTAAGCGTCAACAGTGGAGGGGGGACCCCCGTGTATTTGCCAAAGCTCAGGGCTCACTGCTCACCAGGAAGCAGGTCAAGGGGCACAGCCTGCAAATGCTGGTTCTGTCCGTGCATGGGAGGGGTGGCTGAAGCCATGTAACTCAAGGCTGGGCTTGACCTCCCTGGGACCAGGGCCTCCACCTCAGCTTGCCCATGGTAAGCTCAGCTCCCCAGCTCCATAAGGTGCAGACTGCGCTGTCAAGCATGCAGCACGTTGCCCTCTTTTTTTTTTTAAGATTTATTTTTATTTATCCCCCCCCTTGCTGCCCGTGCTGC
>JAQZBX010008004.1:0-36450 GCA_029593785.1 Cabassous unicinctus | reverse complement strand
CCATTGCGCCACACCTGCTTCCTGCTGTGAGGTTGCTGCATCAGCCCACCGCACTGCTCAGGCCAGCGTGCCCTCACAAGGAGGCCTCGGGACGCGAACCCGGGACTCCCATATGGTAAACGGGGGCTCCATCCACTGAGCCACACCCGCTTCCCACGTTGCCCTCTTTTGACACGGAGCCACCTGTCCAGGTGCACTGCCCTGTCTCACAGCCATGGCTCCTCCGAGGCCGAGATGCCCCCTTGGCTGGTCCTCCCTGACTCCCTTCTGTACCTGCCAGGACCTGAGGCTCCCTGTGGGGGTGCAGAGGAAGAGACAAGGATGTCAGTGACCACTCGTGGCCCGGGAACGTGATGTCCCCCTGTGCTCCAAGACCAGTTACCATGGAGGGCAAAGAGCCACACGGTGCAGAGCTCAGGAGAGGTAGAGGCCTGAGAGGGATGACAGGGTGGAGCTAGCAGAGAGCCTGGGGACTGGGACCTTCCTGGTGGCCTTTCTCTCTGCAGTCCCAGAGGATCCCCTCAAATACGCAAGGTATTCTCCATGCCATGCCCCATCACGCGTCAGGCAGCAGCAGGTAGGAAAGGGCCCTGCCTGGGAAGCAGGAGGTCCAGCTTGTAATCCTGTCTGCTGGCTTGCTTTCCTTCTAGGCTTTTGGTTTCTCCACCTGTAAAATGGGGGCATTGGACTAAGTGATCTCTTCCAGATCTATCATTCTATAAAGACTTCTGCTATTCCAGGTGCCCTCATATACCGCCAAAGTCAGCCAGATGAAGAGCACAGGTTGCGGGGAGGGGGAGGGAGTCCCTCTCAAATGGGGACTGATCTCCAGGCCACAAAACCACCAAAGATGAGGTCTCACTTGGTCACTTATCCTGATTACCTTCTTGCCTATTTCTAGTCCCACAGACTAGAGGGGAGCTCCCGATGCCTACCCACTGCCTACCTGTACCCCTCCGTGACATCTCCCAAGTCAGCCCAACTTTTCCCAGCAGATAGAAGCAGATGCTGGATCCCTAGGCATTCACCAGGCCGTGCTCTCAGCCAGAGCAGCACTGCCCTGCCCAGGTAGTGCCGGTTACCGGCACACAATGTTCATCCTTGGCTGCTTTGGTTTGGATTGGCCTCTGAGTTCCACTTGTGTGTCACCAGGTCTCAGCTGGGCCCCCTCTGACTCTGGCTGGCAACCCTAAAAGTACTTTTAATGTCACTCCAACTCCTCTACCCCCAAAGCTCCCTTGTTTCCTCTGCCTTCAACAAAGCCCAGCTGCCCAAACAAGGCAGAGCCTGGCACTAGCTGCCATCTCTGTGCCACTGGCCCCTCCCTTGCTTCTTGCCATGGCACCACCAGAGTTCATAAAAATCACCGCTGATCATATGACAGCAATTAACTAATACCCTGAAGGGTAGGAATTATTTCCATTTAACAGAAGAGGAAACAGGTTCAGAGAAGCTAAGCAACTTGTCTGAGTTGACCCAGCAAGTGCCAGAGCTGTGATTCAAACCCAGGTATGTCCCATTCCAAGAATCCTGTCCGTCCCATGAGCTCTTGCTGGGGAGAAAGAGGGGCTTTCCCACCTCTCAGTGTTCATGCACAAAGCACATGGGGCACATTTACAAAGGGTCGTGGAATGACACAGGAGCAGAAAGGCCCTCCTCCCCTCACTCCATTTCATAGGGCACACAATACAGTAGTGAGAGGTCACCAGGTCCCATGCAGGGGATGGCCGTGAAGCCAAAGGCCAGGGGTGAGAAGCAGAGGGGGTGAGAAGAATGCACAACCCCCATAGGGAAGGACCCTGGGGTGTGTGGGGAATGGTGAGCAGTTCTGAGACGCTGAAGGTAAATACTGGGTGGGTGGCAGAGGAAAAAGTGGCTGGAAAGTTCTCGAAGAGCCTTGAATACCATACTGTGAACTTTGCAGTGGTGATAAACAGTTCAGACTGGTATTCCAGGAAGGTCACAGGGGATGGGTCAGAGGAAGACAAGAGCGCCTCGAGGCAGGGAGTCCACAACGAAGAGGCTTCGCCAGAGTCTCGGTGTGAGGTCTTAAGTCTGGGTCAGGATGGTACCAGCTGGGATGAAGACAAGGAGATGGAGCCGGGGACCTGTCTGATGCTAAGTCAGTAGGCTTCAGGAATTCACTGAGTGTGAGGGCACTGGTGCTAGAGTGGATGACAGTGTCAGTCACTGAGACAAGGAGCCAGGAAGGAATACGGGAACTGGAGGTGTTGAGCTCAGTGTCCAGTGGAAGGGGCCTGTGGTCACCCAGGGGAGTGTGTAGGCAGGTGCAAGCGGGGGAGAGGACAGGATGAGGGCGGCAAGTTTAGTTCTTGGAGGCAGTTTAGTCTCTTAAAGCCCTTTCTCTGGAGTCCTAGAGACGTGGGTCCGAGTTCCTGTCCTGCCACACGACAGTGCTAGTGATAAGGGGTAGGTTATGTCCTCTCTGGTACAGCGGCTGGCATTATCTTAGGCACACAATAAACAGTCGCTATTATTAAATAACAGTAATTTTCAGACGGGTCTGAACGGAAGGGTTCCCCAGGCAACTTTCAGCAGGGGGCGCCATTCTCACCCCGTGGGTGCTGAGCGAGGGATTCTTAGGGCCACGCGGCCTTTGTCTTAGGTGTCTCCAGGGCAGAGTGAGAACCCCGACAGGGACCCCGCCCAGGCACGGGAACGAGGGTCGGCTTCAGCCGCCGCGGATCACCAAGGCCCGGGATCACCAAGGCCCCCGGCCTCCCTTTGGCCCCGCCCACCGGGTGCAGCCCCTCGCCCATCCCCGCCCCGGGCCGCGGAGCCCGCCCCTGTGTTCCAGCCTCTGCGTCTCCCGGGTGGACCCCCTCGCTCAGCCCCGCCTCCCGGGCCCCGCAGCCCTAGGCCCCTCTTTCCCCCCGCACCGCCTGCGGGTCCAGCTCGCGGCTGCCCGCAGCCCTGGCGCCCCCAGAGGCCCGAATGAGTAGCGGGACACGGCCGAGAGCAGGGCCCCTGGGGGTGCGGACTCGGGCGCGCGTCCCGGGGCTGCTGGCCGGGGTGGGGTGGGGGCGTCCTCCTGCAGGGCTCGTTCCCTACCCCAGGACCCGGGCAGCATCTGGGTCGGTCCCCCGCCCGCACGGGCTGCGGGCGGGGCCGCTGTTTGCTCAGGGGGGCGGGCCGGAGGAGGCGTTTGTCCTAGAAGGCTGCGGATCCGGGTGCCCCGACGGCCGGGGCCCCGGGTCCTGCCCTCGCCATGGCCAAACAGCACGGGAGTCTGGGGTCCCGCCTGGCGCGCCTCCTGGCCAGGCTGGGGGCCCGGAGGAAGCACAGGGGGAAGGAGACCCCGGAGGAAGCCGCAGCCCGGGATAGGTGAGGGCAGGCTGGAGGGCCTGGTGGGCAGCGCGCCCCAGCGCCGGTTGTGTGTGTGCGTGCGTGTGTCTTGGCGTGCAGTGAGTGTTCAAAGACTCGTGTGAGCGTCTCGGAGCATAAAGATGTGGGTGTCGATGTACCACCTTGGATATGTGAATGTGAAGACTGTCACTCTAATATCCTTTTGCTCTCTTCAAACTTTAAAACAACCTTTACAGTTTCCTAAGTCAGGCAGGCCATCTGCAGACAAGGATTTCCTCTCCCGACACACTTTAAAAGCAAATTCGATAGTTCCTCCTGTCCCTTTGGACTTTGGTGCTCACACACAGGCCTATTTACCTCCAGTCTCCATGTCCCTTTGTCACGAATATGACAGGTTTCGGGAGTTGCCCTTAGATGCCAAGGAGAGGTTTTCCCCTGGCCCCCCTCACCTGGAGATAGCCCTCCACTGTAATAACAATAAACCTTTAGTCAGCGCTTGCTTGGGGCTTTACCTGGCTTATCTCATTTAATCCTCACAGCAATCCCAATAGGTAGCTATTCGGTGTGATTCAGATAAGGAAATGGAGGTTCCGAGAGATGAAGTCCGCTGCCTGGAGTCTCACAGCCAGCCGGGATTGGAAATTAAGCTGTCTGACTCCAGAGCCCACAAGCTGAAACTCTGTGCTGCTCTGTTGCCTGGAGAGACTGCGGGACTGCAAACCAGGGGACCAGGGCTCGGTCCCAATCCTTGGTGCCACTAGCTGTATGACCTTTAGCAAACTGTGTCACCTCTCCGAGTTGAGGGTATCTAGTGTCTGAAAGGAAGGAAAAATGCTTTGTGATGGCAGAGCTGAATAGTCTGGGGCAGACCGTGTGGGGCGTGTTCCAGGCACAGAGGGTGTTTGTGTGTCTATGCACTTACCCGGCAATTTGTTCTGATCTTATCGTGACACAGCTGTCTTCAACCCGTTGCCCTGGGGTGGGGTGGGGGGATGGGGGCGTGGTGTGGGCAGAGTGAGGGGAGGGGTTTGTACCTCTCTTTCACCCCTAGCCACCCTATGCCTGGAAGCCTGGGAACCCGGGGGTGCCCACGCCCTGCTGGTGCCCTGCCCACCCCTGCCTGGCGGACATGCCTTCCCCCTTTACCCTGCCTGGCAGAAAGCTGCCCTATAGGCCCAGGTGGCACTGCCCCTAGCTCTCCCCACCTACTCAGGAGGAGGTGGGGTTGGAGGTGCAGGTGAGTCAGGATGGGAGGGGCCGCTTAGGCTTCCTGTCCAGTGTGATGACACATGCCATGTGTGTCTCACCAGCTGTAGGAACAGGGCCCGGGCACTGAGGCACAGGCCTCTGATCCCTGCTGACTGCCCGGAATAGGGAGCAAATGACACAGAGGGGACCAAGGCACTTCCCCAACTCAGCCACCTTTGTGCAGTGACTAAGACACCAACTGGCTTTTGCAGTGGGACAGTCCTGATATCCTAACTCCAAGTCTCACCAGCTGTGTGACTGGACACAAGCCATGTCACGTCTCTGGGCCTCAGTTTCTTTAGCTGACAAATGGGGCCACTAATATCCACAGCGTCCGAGTAGCGGAGGCTTAAAGGAGCCCAGTGCTAAGCTGGGTGCACAGGAGGGCCTCAGCAAGTGGCGCGCTTGAGTTATCGGAGCACTCGCCTTCCTTTCTGTTCTGGCCCTGACACAGGCCCAGTTCTCATTTTTGCCCCAAACCCAGCTCTATCTCATTTTCTGCCTTTGGGGATGGAGTGGACACCTGGGGGCAGGGGCAGAGAGGAGGCTGCCACATGGACCTTCCCCACAAGCTTTTGGGAGCTCATCCTGCTGTGGACCCCGAGAGAAGCAGGGCAGGGAGGGCCACTGGGTCCAGTCTTGGGGGGTGGGGTGGGGTGGTTGTGACAGGAGGCTGCTCCTCCCAACTCCCCCCTGTGCTTCCTTTGCAGGCCCTGGGGCGGCCAGAGCTGCCCTGACCTGGCCCAGGACGGCCCCAGCAATGTCAGCCTCCAGGTAGGAGTGACCAGAGGGGAGGGAGGGGGGCAGCAGCTCTGTGCCCACCCACAGAACCCAGGCTTACAAGGCAGGCAACTGGAGTTCTAGTCCTTCCTCTGCTTCTGGGTTCACTGTGTGGCACTGGACAGATCACTCCCCTGATCTGAACCTCAGTTTCCCCATCTGCAAAATGGAGGCAATACTGCCTCTCTTTCAGGGCTGTTGTGAGAAATAGGGTAATGGATGTGGAGCTGCTGTTGGAACCCTCTGGGGAGGCAAGTAGGGGCTGTGTTTGTTCCCAGGGCCCCCTTCTCCATACCCCCTCCTTTAGCTTGACCTCCCCCCGTTTCTGGCCCTCTTCCCCCCACCCCACTTCCTGGCATGGCCCTGCTGGGTTGGCCTCGGCAAATGGCTTAACCTCTTGACCATAGTTTCCTCACCTGCGCTTTGGACCTGAGCTCTGGATTGGACGGTGACAGGGTTTCCTCCCCTGGAGGTGGCTCAAGCAGCCCTGGGTGCCATTCATAATGACCTGAGTTGAGTTGGGGGCTCTGGGCATTCTACATGGAGCAGCTCCAGCAATCTTCATGGCAATCCCCATTCACATATGGGGAAACAGGGACGGGAGAGGTCTTGCATCCAGGAGGCAGCAGAGCTGGCTCAAGCCCCGACATTTAATCACTCTACTTTCCCGTCTCTTGAGGTGTTCAGCCTCTGGGGAATGACAGGCTGCAGGGCTATTTCACAGGTGAGTAAATGGAGGCATTTGGGCTCTCCGGCCCCTGCTAGGAGGAATTTGACCCCACATTTGGCTCCTCTGCTGCCAAGGGCACAACCCCATCCCTGAAGACCAGTGGTTTGGGGTCAGTGTCCATATGGGTCTGGGATCCTGAGCCCACTCCCTCCATCCCCACAGCCAGGCTGGGTCCCAGGGAAAAGGGCAGAGAGAGGTCAGATGTTGCCCCACTTTTAGGGGACCCTCTTCCCTGGCTCCATCATTTGCCAATTACCTCTCTATGCCCAGGTACATCCTCCCAGGTGTGCCAAGGGAATCTCGGGCTGGAAGAAGTACAAGAGAGGTGGCTGCAGGCTCTCTGGAAGCCTGAAGCAGGCCGAGGCCATGGGCACTTGTGGCAGGCATGCCCACACAGCCCTAATCCCCAGGGCAGCTGGTGCCAAATGCCTGGGGCCGTGGACGCCTGGAAGCCCTCACTGCCTTGCTGTGACTTTAGTCATGGCACTGTCTTTTCTGGCCCTTGCTTTCCTATGTAGAATAGGAGGGGATGAGCTCAATGCTGGGGGTCTGTCCAGAGTTCTGCCCCTCCGCCCAGCTCTGCAGGCCCTGGCAGCCTCTGCTTGCTTCCTGAGCCCTGCTCTGCTTCCCCTGTGCCAAGGAGGACAGCCAGGGGTGTCCACTGGTGCGTGGAGGGCAGCGAGGAGATGTTGTCACCATGTCTCTGCCCCTCTTGATGCCCGGCTCCACTTTCCCCAAGGCCCAAGTCCAGAGCTGCTCCGAATGGGATCTTCGGGCAGGGAGCCGCCGAGGTTCCTGGCTTTGGAAGCGAAGACACAGCTCAGGGGACCCTGCTCTGCCCCCGGGGCGGCTGCAGAGGCCAGCTGTGGGCAGCGCCTCCGACCTGGCCAGCGCTGCCTCCATGGGGCCTGAGAGCCTGGCACTGGCAGTGGCCTCAGATGAGCCTGCTGCAGCCAGGAGCCCCTCATGCCCCGTGCCAGGTCCTCGATGTTTGGAACAGGGATCCCCAGGCTGTGCCTGCCTGCACCTCCCGTACGCAGCCCCAGAGGGTTCTCTGAGGCCTGAGCCACGCCTGGCAGACCTGCTCCTGACGCCCCGCCCAGCATCCTTCCCCACGGCAGAAGGGGCAAAGGGCGAGCCTGATACCCCAAGACCAGCCCTGCCAGCGCCAGCCCGGCCCCTCCACGCACGTCCCTCTGTTAGAAGGACCTGCTAACGCTACCACATCACCGTCACCCTGCAGGGGCGCGGGCAGGCACCTGGGGAGAAGGGCGAGGAGCCCGAACCGGCCCAACCAGCTCCCCACCCCAGCGGCCCTGAGGAATCCAGGGGCTGGCGGGAGCCTTCCCAGGGGCCCCGCCCCATCACGGGGTGCCCGACCGAGACGCCCCAGGAGCCCCGGCCGAGAGCCCGACCGCATCAGGGGAGCACAGCCCGGCGGCAGGAGCTCTGGGCCGGCCGGCCATCTGGACCCCCACAGAGACGGTGAGCAGACGCCACGCGGGGCCATGGTGGGAGGGAGACTGGCTTGGCTGCCCCATCCTGGTCTCTCTGCTTTGCCCCTGAGCTTCTCCAACTCCAGGTCCATTCATTCAGCTCCCTGAGCCCGGACTGACTCTGCCACCCACTCCCTGCTCCAACTCTGCCCTCCCGTGTTCCCCTCCCCCCTTCCTGCCCAGGAGCCTGCTGCTGCCCTCCTCTCCCTGCCCACCCGAGGAGGAGGAGAGGATAGGGGACACCTTCCCTCAGCAACACCCACCATTCCCTGGTTCTGTTCAGGAGGTCATAGACCCAGCCTGGGAATCGGCACCCAGCCAAGGTGCTGGGTATCCTGGGGCAAGTTGCTTAACTTCTCTGGGCCTCCAGCTGTCGCTGTTGAGTGGATTTGGTAGCTAAAGAAGAGGAAGGAGGAGGTAGTTAAAGGAACATGCTTTGAACTCCAGAGAGTGGAGCTGCCCAAACAGCAAGAATGCTTATTAACAAAGCCTTGGCCGCAACAATTACCCCACCCGACTCCGCCAAGATTCCTGAGCCTCGGCTTTTATTGGTGTTGAAATGACTCTCCTAAATCTGCCTAGTGGGTGCAGAAATGGAAGGGTGGGTCCCCCAAAACTCACTGAGGAAGAGGTGAACATGGGACCTCTCCAGGATGACCAGGAAGGGGCCTCAGTTGGAGCTTTGAAAAGTTCCTACTGATGATGGTGGTAGCTGTCATTATTGGTTTGTTTACTAAATCGTTTCCTAAGCATAATTTTATTCAATCCACACAAGAGCTCCATGAAATAGGGACTAACCCTCTCTCCCAATTTCAATAGAGAAACTAAGGCTCAAAGAGGTTGAGACTTGCCTAAAGTCGGACAACAACTAGAAAGTGAAGAGGCTGGAATTTGAACCCAGGTTTCTCTAATGCCAGTAACCCTGTGCTCTAACCAGCACTCTGTCCTGCCTCCCAAAGGGGTCTCTTTGGCCCTGTGCAGAGAGCAGAGGGTTGAGTGTGGTTATTTGCAGGCTCCAGGATTTTCTGGAGGTAGATGTAGCAGCCACTGTTACTAGCAGAAACAAGGGTGCCCAGGTCTTCGGGGCAGGAGTCAGGGTGCCTGAGCCTGTGCAAAGGCAGAGGGAGGTGTGTGGCCCAGGTGGGCTCTGACCCTGCTTGGGTGCTCCAGCCTGGGGAGAGAAGAAGAGCTGCAAAAACAGGGAAGTGGGTGGAGGAGGCAGGCCTTGTCATGGGAAGAGGAGAAGTGGGAGGTTCACCTGGGGGACGGGGCTCTACCTGGCCCTCCCTGGCTATTTTGGGCCGATGTGGATAACCATAGATTCAGGCAAGAGGCTGGAGCTCACTTAGAGAGGGAGGGACACCATCCTTCTGTGTTCCCTTTCTGGGGGAGGGTTCTCTGGGCCAGGAGGAGGTAAATATGGAAGGGTGTGGGACATAGTTGGGGCTGCAAGTGGGGGTGGGTGAGATATGTGTGCCCCAACTCTGTGTCAAGTGCAGGTGAGTTTTAGGAGGAGGAGGACTGTGGCTGTGAACTGACTGTGTGATGTGAACCTGTGCATGTCTGTTGTAGCGTCTGTGTGTTTCCGTGTGCATGTGAGTTGTATGTCTCTTGTGTCTCTGAATGTCTGTGGTTTTTAACCCTGACTCTGCTTGTGTGTTTCTCTGTGTATCGTGGTGTGGTCTGTGTGTGTGTCTAAGTATGCGTCTCTGGCTGTGTATGTCTATGCGAGTGTCTGTGTGTGCTTTCGTGCCTGTGTGACACAGTGGGTCTGTGCCCATGTATTTCTGTGTGTCGGCATGTGCCCATGTGACGCAGTGTGTGTTTGCCAGCATGTGGGCCTGTGGACTGGTTTGGCCTAGTTTGGGGGTGACTCAGAGGTAAGCGGGGAGAATCCAGGACTTGTTGGATTAGATGAGGCTCTTTCCCACACTCCCCCCACCCCCTCCCCAGCCTCTCCCTTCCCAGCCTTATTTGGAGGTCACAAATCCACTTCTGGTCTGGGCTCTGAAGAAGAGAGGGCATCCTGGGTCATTAGGGTATAGCTTCAGAGCAAGGACAAAAGGGGGGAGCTAGAGGCAGGCAGATTCCAGCACAGTCTGAAGAACATTCTAGAAGTCATGACTGTCCAGGGAGAGGACTGACAAACTGTCAAGTGGTAACTTCCCTGTCCCTAGAGGTATCTAGCAAAAAAACCAATGACCACATGATTGTGGAATGAGTGACTATCAGGGGTGTTGCCCAGGGGTTAGGTTGGGTTGAGAAAGACATTGAATTGTGATTGTCAGGAGGTCATTGACAATATCTGATTTGATGACCAAGGCCTCCTTTGAGGCTGCTTTCCTGTTGCTTTGCCAGGGCCCATTGGACCTTCCAAATGTGGTTCCTGATTGTTTTTCTTTTGAGGTACCGGGACTGGGGATTGAACCCAGGACCTTGTATGTGGGAAGCTGGTGCTCAACCACTGAGCCACATTGGCTCCCTGTGGCTCCTGCTTTTATGGCTAATTCTTTGACCCCTGGACTCTAAGGATACCACCTTCATGGGCAAGTCAGCTTTGGATCAGCTTTGGATGAGCCTAACCAGTGCCTTCCCTCACACAATTAGTAGTGAGGGAATGAAAGAATGAACAAGTTAGAAACCAGGCTCTGCCACTTACTATCTGTGCCATCAGGGACAAGTAATCTCAGTGAATGGTAATAACTGTTATTATTCATAAATTTGAAGGACACTCAGTGAAGAGGACAGGGAGTCATGGGGGGGGGGGTGCTTCACGTGGGGGCAGTCCCAGTGAGGACAGGGTTCTGTGAGGATAGGGGATCGAGTTGGAACCTCGGTGAAGGGCTAAGATCCACGGCTTCGGGAAGCTCTCAGGAAGCCCTGGCCTGGGGAAGGGGTGGGCGTCCTTCTCAGCTCCCCTTCCCACCTCTCCCACCCCCCTCCGCAAAGCTCTCCCAGGCCAGGTCAATCGCTGCCATAGCCACTAGTGGTCCTGGAGTCAGGCGAGGCTTTGGTGGCTTCCCTGGGCCTCAGCCCTTTTCATCTCTGTCCCTCATAAAACCTGAGTCACTGCTGGGGCCACAGGGCAGGGTCGAAGTTCTGCATTCCACCAGCTCCCCAGGAGTAAGGAATGTCCCCTTGTCCTGGGAGTTGGGGCAGCGGGTTCATTCGTAGCCCAGGGTGGGGTCTCTGGGGGCTGCCTCGTGGAGAGGAGCAGGTCTGAAGAGAAGCTGGCCCTGAGGCAGGGGGTGCATGCAATGCCCCCCCCCGCCCCCCGGAGAAAAAGATTCCCCTGGTGAGTGCAGCCTGGGAGGGGCTCCTGGAGTCAGGAGCGGGGGTGGGACGGCCGCTCCAGGGCTGCAGTGGCCCCCTTTAAAAGCACAGCCCCAAGCCAAAGAATCGCAGTTGAGCAGCTAAATCCACTGTTGTGGAGTTTGTATGGTGGCTAAGCACGTGCACTTTCGGTTCAGGGTTTAAGTCCCGGCTTTGTTGCTGTGTGACTCGGGCAAGTTACTTAGTAACTTTTTTCTCACCTGCAAAGTGGGATTTTTTAAAAAATAATTTATTCTTTATGAGGTGTCAGACTCCTGGGACTCCTCTGAGCATTCTAGAGCACAATAAGCATAAAGTACCTCTTGAGGTTTTTGGCACAGAGAACAGCTGCTCCTGCTGTTGTTACTGTAACTAGTTGCCAGGGAGCTTAGGGGTGAGTCTTCTTAGGCAGTTGTTATTCTTATTGGCATTTTATTTTTCAAACAATTTACTGAAGTATATCATTCATACATGAACATACATAAACTATAAGTGTTCAGTAAACATCGTGAACTTACAAAACAAACATGCATAACATCATACAGGGCTCCCACACATACATCACCCCCCCACAAACACCCTGCATTGTTGTGAAACATTTGTTAACAAATCATGAAAGAGCATCGTCATATTACTACTAACTATAGTCCGAATCTTCCTCCCCATACGTTTTTTTAAGGGTTTATTTATTTATTTATTTACTTTTATCCATTTTTAGCCCCCCCACCCCTCCGTTTTTGCTGTTCTGTGCCCAGTCGTTGGGCAACTCTCTGTATCTGTTTCCTGCCCTCTCTTCTCATCCTTCTCCTCTGGTCTTCACTGGGATTCGATCCTCGGCACCTCCGATGTGGGAGAGAGGCGTCCTACTACTCCTGGCGCCACCTTAGTTCCTGGTTTTTCAGTGCATCTCATCTTGATTCTCCCTTGTGTCACTCTCTTGTTACATCATCATCTTGCTGCATGGCTTCCAGGGCCTGGCGGCTCACCTGCTCATGGGGCCTGGCGGCGCACCCACGTACGGCGCCTGGTGGCCCACGCACCTTCTATATTTTTCTTTTTTTTAAATTTTTACCAGGACGTCCCAGGGGTCGAACCCAGGTCTCTCCATATGGGAGATGGACGCCTAACCACCCGAGCCACATCCGTCCCTCTGCTATATCTCTTAAGGTTGACCAAAGATACTTAGAGTTACAGTCATTTCCCATACAGGATGGTCATATAATAAATCAGGCTTAGTTTATCACCAGCATTCTAAAAACCAGACCTAGGGAGAAAAACTAGGTCTGGGGACACATGCATGGTTTCTAATATAGCAAATGTTTAGCCCACCCTGATTATCACAAAATCAGGACAGCAAGACTATTCGCATCTTCTTGGCATTTAATAAAGGATGTAATGGAGACCCAAAGGGACCAAGGGAGGGTCAGAAAAGAAATAAGACCCGGGGTGTGCTCTACTGAAAAGGATTGCCAGGCTAGTTAGATGTGCTCCTAGTGGTGGCCCCGGGGGTGGGAAGGAAGATGCTGAGACATGGATTCAGAAGATGTGAATTCAAAGCCTGGCTCCACAACTCAGCAGCTGCATCACCCTGGGCCCATCACTCCTCTTCTCTGACCCTCAGTTTCTTCATCTGTACAATGGGAGAATAATAATCATAAGCAGAGAGAAGTGAGGAGAAGTGCATTGCAAACCCCAAAGCACTGTGGCCTGGGGGTCTTTGTTTAGACCCAGAGATGCACACAAATGTGCACATCCACTCTGAAAGTCATCACCACATGTCCATGCTAGTACACACAGGAGCATACCTGCCAGTGTTAGGCCACAATTCTCCAAGGCAACAGTTGGGACGCTGAGCTGGTGTTTTACAGTTTATAAAGTGAGCTTCCATTCTTTTACCGAACCCTGACAATAGCCTGACAAAGCACATACTCTTATTGCTCCTGTGTTGTGAATAGGGACCCTGAAGCTGGGAGGGGCAAAGTGGCCTGCCCAAAGCAGTCCAGCCAGTGAGTGACGGGGCCATGGGGAACCCAGCTCTGCTGGAGGCCAAAGCCTGTCTTTCCTCAACTTCCCTTTTAAGGGTCAGGCACACAGTCAGAACCGTGCTTACCCAGTTTTCAGCTTTCCCGTTTTCCAGTTTCCTGCTCCTGGAGGACTAGACCCAAGGCAACTCGCGCAGACTTCTATCTGTAGACCGGCTGGTCAGACCGTATTCCTTTCTGCTCTCTTGTCTTCCCTTCCCGGCTCGGGCCTCAGCTTCACCCTTTGAAAGACCCTGGCCTAGGGATCAGCTACAAGTGAAGAGAGGAGTGGGTTAGGGGTCAGAGCTGGAAGTATCAGACCCATTTTACAGATGAAGAAACAAAGGCTCAATAGGTCAAGTGATTGCCTGAGGTTACCCAGTTTAACTGGCAGGGGCAGTTAATCTGCACCGCAGGGAGCTGCCTACACCACCCTCTGATCCTAGTCTCTCTTTTCCCTGGCACCTCCTGCAGGGAGCTGGACCCCAGGGAGACAAGGACACCTCAGGACGGCTTGCCGGGGCCCAACATGGAGGAGGCAGGTGGGCCCCTGGTGCGGGCCGAGGCCCGAGTGGTGAGCGCCACACTGACATGGCGGCAGCGCCCCCCTGCCAAGGAAGAGGCCAGACACCAATTTCACAAGGTGTCTCTGGTGTCAGGGGCCCAGATGGAAGCCACCCAGCAGGAGACGTTTGAGTACAGCTACCATCGAGAGGAAGTCAATGGCTTTGCTGCACAGAAAGAAGAGACTGTGAATTTCCAGGGCCCTCAAGAAGGGGCTGGCTTGAATAGCTTTCAGAGCCACGGGCCCATCTTTTCCAAGAAGTACATACTTCCCCACAAGGAGAAAAGGCTGGCGGGGAGGCTGAAGGAGGCTGTGGACCAGGGCGACAGCAGCCCCCAGGTCCCCAAGACTGAGCTGCCAGCCCCTGGAGCCACGGCCAGGACTGAGTTCTTGGTGCCCTGGGGTGGGCCCCGTGAGCCGAGCCCCCACCCAGGGGTGGGTCTAGCCAGTGAGAGCCTCCGGAGCCACAAGGAACGGCGGGTGACGTGCACCGTGCGGACCACCACGGTGGTAGGAGGGCACGTGGACCACCGGGTGAGCAGCTCTGTGTCCGTGAGGCCGGTGCTCGCCAGCGAGGCCCTGCCCAGGGGCCGCAACGCTGCCCGCACGGTCCGGGCAGTGGTGGTGAGCCCTCGGGCTGAGGGCTTGCCCAGCCGCAGCCAGGCCCTGGAGCTACTAAGTAGCCTCGTGCCTCCCGAGCGCAGCCCCCCTGCCAGCTGGCTTCCCAGGCCCACGGTCATCGCACCAAGGAGCCCAGGCCAAGGTGGCCCAGGAGGGACAGATCTGGGGCAGCTGCCTGAGACTGGGGTGGCAGGGCCAAAGGACAGGTCTGCCCTGGCTCCTGCAGGCATCATGGAGGGTGCTCACCTCCCTCAGATCCAGGATGTCCCTACAGCCCACTCCGACCAAGACCAGGGCAGAGTCCCAGAAGTCAGGGCCCCTGAGGCTCCAAGCGGGCAGAGAGCCTCCAGCCCCACTCAGCCCCTTCTCCAGACCTCTCAGGGCCACGCGCCAGCCCCCTCCTCCCCCAGACTTCAGACCTGTACTCCCTCCCCGGACCTCATCCACCCCCCAGAGCAGCCTGTAGTGTCCATTCACCACAGGACTCAGCTCACTCTCAAGCCCAAGGGACCCCCTGCCCTGCCCCCTGAAAAAACAGAAGGAATCACAGATGCCCTGGCTGCCCCCATCTTGCCCATGGTGAGAAGTGAGGCTGTCATGGGCCCAGGACAAGCTCTTACTCCAACTTCTACAAGAAGGAAGGCTGATTCCAGCTCAGCAAGTCTTTCTGCTCCATCCTCTCCAAGGAATAAGGTTGTCCAGGACTCTGAAAATATCCCTATCTCCTCCCCTACCCAGAAAGAGATAGTACAGGGCCCTGCTGTTCCTGCCGCCAAGCCGGCGAAGGTTGTCCAGGGCCCAGAAGGCAGCCCTAGTTCATCCCCCACCCAAAAAGAGGTGGTTGTGGGTAATGAAGGCTTCCTTGCCCCTGTCCTCACCAAGGAAGAGGCTGTCCCAGGCCCAATTGCTCCTGCTGTCCCATCCCCCAAACAGGATAAGGTGGTCCAGGGCTCTGAAGGCTGCCCCATCTTGTCTCCCACCCCAAAAGAGGTTGTCCAGGGCTCTGGAGCTTCTGCTGCCCCACTTCCTACCCAGGAGGGGGCCGTCCAGGGTCCTGCCCCATTCTCCACAGAGGGCAAAGTGTCCCCTGGCCCAGGAGGCTCCCCTGCCCCAGTGCCGTTGGGAGCAGATGCCAACCTGGAGCCCCAGCTTGTCCCCGCCTCCACCAATGGCAAGATGCTTCCAGAGCCATCAAGGGAGGAGGACGAGGCGGCCCTGACCACCGACCTGGAGATTTTCCTGGACACCCTGCGGAGCATGGAGTCCCCCGAGATCCTCCACACTCACCGGATGCCACGAGGCCCCCGCTCCTCCTACCTGGCCATGTACGCCACGCTGCCTGCCATTGAGGAGGACCAGCCCGGGCCATGGGTGCTGGGACCCAGCCCCCAGGAGGTGCCGGTGCTGGAAGAGGAGGAGGAGGAGGACAGCGAGCCAGAGAACCCCTACCTGAGCGACGATGAGAAGCTCCAGCACAGGCAGGACAAAGCTGCGCCCGGCCCCTCCTGGGACCACCATCCTGCCAGGCGCCCCCAGGACCTCTCCTCCCCTCTGGAGATGATGAAGAAGCATATGGCAGGTGCCAAGGACTCCCGCCCAGAACTGGAGTTGGAGAGGCTGGCCAGCAGCAGGCCCACTTCCCGTCTCAAAGGCAGCTTTCTCTTTGGTAGTCTGGTGCCTACCACCAAGGAGGCCTCCACCCTGGGCACAAAACTATCTACTCTGCTGCCCCACAGGGCACCGGAGCTCAGGAAGGGACCGGGACAGTTGCCTCTGCTCTGCAGCGAAAGGCTGCCACCAGAAAAGCCTGCCCAAGTGCGAACCTCAGAGGGGTGGGTGAGTGAGGCTGAGACCTTGGGTGGGCAGGGAAGGGGGCCTGGCCTTACCTGCGTCGGGACCGTGGGTGGGGTGAGCAGCACTGTACTGGGAGGCAGTCTCTGGAGGCAGGAGGCTTAGGTCTGAGGTCTAGTTCAGTGTGGCCCGACCCTGTGCTAGCCACTTCCCTCTGGGTCTCAGTTTCCCTATCTGCATAGCAGGAGGTTTGCGCTGTAGATTCCACAGGGCTTGGTGACTCCGTAGCTGGGGAAGGGGAGTGATGGGCGCCCAGCCCCTGGGACAGGGTTGATGAGACCCCTGGGGTTGGGAACAAACGTGGCATCCTCCTTGGTGATGGAGAATAAGGAGGGGGTGAGGTCCTCGGAATGGCAGGTTGGGGTGTGGCAGTAAAGAGGCAGGCCCCACAAAACTTCGTCATCTCCCTCCTTTCCAGAGCCCAGCATTGAAATTCCAGGGCAAGCTGAACACCAGGCCTGGAAAGGTATGGGTGGGGGTGGGGACGGGGGGGGGCAGCAGCAGGCAGGGCCTGGGGCTGGGGCCTGAGGACCCCTGTGCCTTCTCCAGATGATCCTTTTCTCGGAGCCCAGCTGCCAGGGCGGCAGCAGGGAGGTCTGGGGGGACACTGCTGATGCCTCGGGCTGGGCCCCCGTGGCCTCCGTCAGGGTGGTGCGAGGCTGGTGAGTCGGGAGTGCCCAGGGTCTTGGCTGTGAACCTGGGGGTGGGGAGCAGGGAGAAGTGCCCAGGCCAACCTAGCAGGAACCCCATCCACTCTCAGACACCCTGCCTTGAGAGCACAGCCCCCTCCCCATCCAGTGACCCTGGGGTCTCTGTACCCACAGCTGGGTGCTGTATGAAGAGCCAGCGTTCCAGGGCCAGAAGCTGGTCCTGCCCGAAGGAGATGTGGAACTCCGATCCCCGGCATGGAATGCCAGAGGCATCGGCTCCCTGAGGAGGGTCGTCCGGGTGAGTGGGCTGGGGATGGGGGTGGGGGGCCAGATGTTGCCGGGTCTGTCCAGAATCCCAGTCTGAGAGGGGAACCTGAGCCAGAGGGAGGAGATGCTCCAGTCTGAGGAGGGAGACAGCCTCAACTGCCTAGAGCTGGGATCCCTGGGAGAGATCAGCCGTAGTAGGGGCAGAAGGGGTTTAACTGTGGCCTGACCTTAGAGTCAACTGAGGAAGAAAGGGATTCTGGGGAGAGTGCAGAGGCTGGCTTGGAGAGGCAGTGGCCAGGCAGAGGCCGAGACCCAGCTGCGGGGTCACCTGCCACCCTGGAGTGGGGAATCCCAAGGCATGGGAACCAGGACGGGATGTGATTTCCAGCCAAGGGGCACCAATTTCAAGGGAGGGGTATATGGTTTGAAAAGGCACAATTTCATATTGGCAAAGGGAAAATTAAACAAACCTCATTGTTTCTGCAACACAAATTTACGAAATACAGAAATGAAGCTCAACAAAACCATTTTGGCCACTAGCGAAATCCCTGAGAGAGAGCAAAGACTAAAAGCAGGGGCCAGGGGAGCAGGTATAGCTCGTGATTGAGCACCTCCTTCCCATGTATGAGGTCCTGGGTTTGATCCCTGGTACCTCCTAAAAGCAAAACAAAACAAAACAAAAACAAAGAAAAACAACTCTCACTGGGGAGCAGCTGTAGCTCAGTGGTTGAGCTCCTGCTTCCCATATACGAAGTCCTGGGTTCAATCCCTGGTACCTCCTAAAAAAACAAAAAAGCAGGGGCCTATCAGACATTTTGGGTTTGTTTGTTTTTTAAATGCAAGGCCATGTAGCTCCAAGTCCAGAGCTGTGGCAATCCTCCTGGGAGGGATGGTGAGAGATGAGATTAAACTAGGGCACTGGCCCAGCCATGCAAAGGAGGGGACAGGAGTTTTCAAAACTTCTCCAGAAACACACAGATGTTTGTGGACAATTTATGGTCAGTTTCTCACATCTTCATGTGGGACATAACAAGGTATAAGAGTAAAAAACAAGGGCTTTGAAGTCAGATGGACCTAGATTCATTTGATTCCTTCCACATTATCAGGCACCTACTGTGTGCCAGGCAGGTCAGAGGTTGCAATAGTGAGGAAAAACCATGCTGCCTGGGCTCTGCTGCTATACAAGCTGGTGAGCTTGGGCAGGTTGTTTAACTTCACCGAGGCTCACCCCTTCCTTCTGTAAACAACAGCCATGGGGGGATGCAACGAGAGGGAGTAGGACATGCCCTTAGCACAGTGCTTGTGCTCAGCAGATGCTTCAAAAACATGTGATGAATGAGTGAGAGAATGGAAAATGGGCCTAGTGAGGAAGAATCACCCAGGAGGCAGAGAGGACCTGCTGCTTCCTGGGATGAGGTGGAGGCGGAAGCCAGAGGCAGGAATTATGCACACAGAGCTAAGGTTAGGCCACAGGAAGCTGGTGTCCACCTGGCCCATCCCTCCACCAGCCTGGAAGCCAGGCCACCCAGAGGCAGGAGGACGGGCATGACACATGGCAGGTTCCTGCTGGGCTCGGCAAGGGCTTGGGGCTCCGGCTTGTCTGAGGATTTGCAGAGAACACCCACCTATGGCCCCGGCATCTCAGGGAGATGGCCACAGAGGTTTCCCAGGAGGCCCCTGGAGCCCTGGCTGGACAGACTTGGGGAGGCAGGTGGGAGGCAGTGATGGTTTCCATGGGGGAGTGTTTCACACCTTGTTTTCTACCCTCTTCCTTCCTCAGGACTACAGCACCCCGGAGATCAGCCTGTTCTCTGAGGAGAACCTCACGGGGGAGCAGGTGAAGCTAACTGAGGCCCTGGAGGATCCCCAGGGCCTGGGGAGGCCCCTGAAGGTGGCATCTGTCACTGTCTCCGCAGGACTGTGAGTCTGGACTATTCTGGAATCCCCTCATTTAAAACTCACTGTGCTGGGTGCTGGGGACACAGAGGAGACAGGACACAGCTCCCGCTTTCGAGGAGTGGGGCAGCCAAGTGAACAGTGGCAATCCAGAAAGTCAGGTTCCATGACGGGGGAGGCATGGAGCTGTGGAAGCCTGAGGGTGGTGGTCGGAAGAGTCTACCTGGAGGAGGAATCATCTCAGCCAGCATGAGCAGGTCTTGGCCCAAAGAAGAATCTATGCTTCCTGAAGGCAGGGATTTTGTCTGTTTTTTTCCCTACTGTACCTCTGATGCCTAAAGCAGAGTCTGAGTAAGATGCCCCCTAAATATTTGTTAATTGAATGAATGATGGAAAGAGTGTATCTGGCAGAGGGAGTGACACAGCAAATGCCCAGAGGTAAGCGATCTAGGTCTTGAAAGTTCAGTATGACCAGGAGGAATGCAGCGGCCAGATCCCAAAGGGCCTGTTTGTGCGGCAGGGCTATACTGTGAGGGCAGCAGGGAACTACTGGGGGGGTTAAGCAGATAGATATGCTAGAAAAACTTTCCAGCTGCTGTGTGAAATTACAGAGGAGGAGGCCAGTGGCAGGAGAGCGATGAAGTGGCTACTGCAAAAGATTCTAGGGTGGGGAGCAGCTGTAGCTCAGTGGTTGAGCTCCTGCTTCCCATGTATGAGGTCCTGGGGTCAATCCCTGGTACATCCTAAGGAAAAAAAAAAAAGGGAGATTATGGGGGCCTGAAATGTCCTCCAGATTCCCCTCGACAGGGGCCTCCTCTCTAAATCTCCTTCTCTCCAAACCTCCCATCCACCAATCTTTGTTCCTGGGGATCTGGGGTGCAGCAGCCTCTCTGCCTTCCCCCAGGTGGCTGCTGTATCCCAAACCCTTCTTTGAGGACACTCCTTGCATCCTGGAGCCTGGAGAGTACCCCACCTCAGAAGCCTGGGGGCCATCAGCTCCCAGTGTGGGCTCTCTGAAGCCTTTGCGATTGGTAAGGGGCAGGACACCCCACAGCCAGTGAAGTCTGGCCTTTGCCCCTGGCCCCCAAGTAGCCTTTTCCTGCAGTCTTTGGGAAGAGGCAGGGCCTGGGAGGTCTCAGTGGGAATGAGAATGGGAGGAGACGGGAGATCAGCCCACGGGGTGGGGCAGAGGGAGGACATGGGGTTGGCCATTTTCAGGGGTCTCAGGATCAAGAAAATCCTCTATCCCTAGCCCTATCTGTCTTCCCCCACCTACGGGCTGGTATCTCAGCTGTGTCTCCCCTGCAGGGCTGCCCAAGCGTGGAGAAGCCTGGGGACCCAAGGTAAGAGGCTGGGCTTCAAGGTCAAAGAGGACCTTTGGGGGAGGATGTGGTAGTGGTGACCTGGACTGGATGAGGGGATGGGAAGGCCCGGGGGGTGGGGGTGGGGAGAAGCTGGGTCTAGGAGGATGGAACCTGATGGCTCCCTGGGAAATGGCTTCTGGCACGTCAGAGGTCAGAGTGAGCAGTGTTAGGTAAGGGTAGGGGCTCAGGGAGGGAGGGGCTCTGGGCTGATGCTGGGCACAGCCATTCCCGGGCTAGCTGGGTGTTTGGACCCAGACCACTGGCCACCAACCTACATCCCCCTCCCCCCGCAGGCTGTGCTGTATGAGGCCCCAGGCTTCCAGGGCCAGAGCTGGGAAGTGAGCAGAGACATCTATGATCTTCAGCAGCCAGAGGACAGCCAGAGCCCCCATTTGGCCTCTGTGGGGTCCCTGCGGGTCCTGGGGGGCTGGTGAGGACTCAAGACCCTTTCTTCCACCTCAACCCTTGGGTGTGGGGAGCGACCTGGGACACCTGGGGGAGGGGACCGCTGTCTTATTACCTACCCTGGTCATCTTGTGACCGAGTCTCTGTCCTCTCCCAGTTGGGTGGGCTACGAGAAGGAGGGCTTCCGGGGCCACCAGTATCTGCTGGAGGAGGGGGAATATGCTGACTGGTCACACTGGGGAGGCTATGACCAGGCGCTGACCTCTCTGCGGGTCATCCGGACGGTAAGTAAGGGCAGCTGGGCCATCCCTCTACCTCTGGCCACAGCCAGTTTGTTGAGGGAAGAATTTTCACTCTTCCTCCCTGCTCTTCAGATTACCTGGAAGTGTTTCCTGAGGTCTAGCCTCTCTCCCTCCTGCTGTTCTTCCCCAGGCCGCACTGATCGCCTCCCCCAATTCCCCGGGTGGGCTGAGTCCTTGGAGTCTGGGCATTCCCAGTAGTTTCCGTCTGTGGGCGGGAGGGGCTTGGGATGGGCCGAGGCTTGACTGTCCCCGGGGCCCAGGACTTCGGGGACCCGGCCGTGGTGCTGTTTGAGGCCACGGACTTCGAGGGGCCGAGCGTGGAGGTGAGCGAGGCGTTGCCCGACGTGGAGCTGGCGGGACATGGCCCCAGCACGCAGGCCATCCACGTGCTCAGCGGCGTGTGAGTGACCCCGGCTCCCGGGGCCGGGGCGGTTCTCGGGGAGGTGCCGGCTCTGCCCCGCCGACCCGCGACCCGCCCCTCTTGCAGGTGGGTGGCCTACCAGGAGGTGGGCTTCTCTGGGGAGCAGCACGTGCTAGAGAAGGGCGTTTACCGCAACTGCGACGACTGGGGCGCGGGCAACAGCGCCCTCGCCTCGCTGCAGCCGGTACTGCAGGTGCGTGACGGCCGCGGCGGGCGGGGCCTCGGCGAGGGGCGGGGCTGGGAGTCAGGGCTGCGCCCACCGCGGAGGGGAGGAGTCTGGGAAGACGAGGCTCGGCGTTCCTGAGGGGGCGGTGCCTCTGCGAGGGGCGGGGCCGGGAGTCCGACTCGGCGTTCCTGAGGGGGCGGTGCCTCTGCGAGGGGCGGGGCCGGGAGTCCGGCTCGGCGCCCCTGCGGGGGCGGGGCCTCTGGAAGCCGCGCGGCTTGTGCAGATCTGGGATGCAAGGAAGTCGGGAATATTGAAAGTAGAGGCGCTGAGGCTAGGGGCTGGTACCCTCCTTAAGTCTCGAAACTTTGACTTCTCCCTTCAGGTCGGGGAGCACAACCTGCACTTTGTCTCAAAGGTAAGAAGAGGACTTCGCTGGGAGCGGGTGGGGGCCACGTCCCGCCTCTCATTTCACGCCTCTCAACCCACCGCTCTCCGGCCCCAGATTCAGCTTTTCTCTGGCCCCGACTTCCTGGGCGACCACATCTCCTTCGAGGATGACCAGGCCTCTCTGCCCGCCTCTTTCCAGCCCCATTCCTGCCGGGTCCACGGCGGCAGGTGAGGACCAGGCGGGCGGGAACCTCGCAGGTGCGGGTGGGCGCACCTGCCTTGAAGCGCTTAACTCAGCTTGGGAACTGGGGCTGCAGGGCGAGGGGCTTTGTTTCAGGTAAGCAGATGGTTTCCTTCCCTCGATTTCCTTGAGATTGACTGTTCCTTCAGATTGAGTCATTCAGTCTTAAAACAACCAAAGTTTTAATGGAAAATGGAAAATTTGCATCTACATGATAGGATAGTACAACGACCCCCTCGCTTGTTTCATCTATCACTCCACTTTGTGTGTGTGTGGTGGTGTATTTTAAATCCTAGACCCAACATAAATTTTCAGTGGTAAATATTTTAATATCTATCTCTAATAAGACAATATTTTCCCACCTAGCCACAATCACGTTCACATCTAATACAATTAATTATTTATCGATTATAATCTAATACCTAGTTCGTGTTCAAATTTCTCTCCTTGTCTCAAAAATCCTTTGTGAAATTGGTTTGTCTCTGAATTTAAACACGATGCACACATTGCATTTGGTTGATTTGGTCTCTAATCTATAACAGTCCCCCCTTATTGTTCTATGTCATTTGTTTGAAGAAACCCAATTTGTCCTTAAGTTTCCCATCTTCTGTTTTGGGCTGATTGCTTCCTGGAGGTGTCATTTAACTTGTTGCTCTGTCCCCCAAATTTCCTGTAAACTGGTAGTCAGACCTAGATGTTTGATTAGATTCAGGTTTTTTTATTTGTTTTTTTTTTGTTTGTTTGGGCAAGAAGGCTATGTTACATCATATCAGGAGGCACATAGTGTCTGGCTTCCCACTTCTAATGGTATTAAGATTGATCCCTATGTTATGATTCCCCATTGACCTTTCACCTAATGATTTTAGCTTCCATTGGTGATAATTACCTAGATCCATTATTTCTTTAGTCACAAAATTATGACTTTCTAATTTTTGTTATGCCTTCTACATATATTGACCATGATACTTCTGTAAAGAACTTTCCTTTTTGATTACTGAGTTACCTGAAATAGTTTATACACAGGAGGCAGGATCAATGTTTGATCCTTTTGCTTTATCAATTTTCAGAATAATTTTTGATATGGTGCCCTAGCAAACTCCAAAGCTGACCAGTGAAGTTTTGTTTTTTTTTCTTAGCATTGTTATGAACTCATGGATTTTTATGTATTTGATACACTTAACCCATTATAGTTACCATTTCTTGTATTCCTTGAAGTAGTCTATCATTTGTTTGTCTATCTATTTGTCTATCTATTTTCTGAACATTTGAGAGCAGGTTGCACACGTCATACTTCCTAAATACATAATGCTTCCATGTACATTTCCTACAAAGAAAGATATTCACTTATGTATATTCACCTTAAGTGCAGTTATCAAGTTCAAGAAATTTGACATTGACAAAAAGCTCACATTCTATATTCCACTTTTTTCTGATGTCCCAATAATGTCTTTTTTGAGCCATTCTTAGACCCCTTGAGTGTCGTGTATTGCATTTTTTTTAAGGACTTATTTTATTTATTTATTTCTCCCCACCCCCTCGTGGTTTGTACTTGCTACGCCCGCTAGTCTTCCCTGCTTCTCCAGAAGGCACCGGCAACGAAACCCGGGACCTCCGATATGGGAGGGAGGCACCCAACCACTGAAGCCACCTCCGTTCCGTATCGTGTATTGCATTTAATTGTCATTATCTCTTTGGTTTCCTTCTCTCTTTTTGAATTGTGGAACACACAACATCAGTCTCCCATCATAACCCCTCCCAACATGCTGTTCATTGGCGAGTTCACAGTATTGCGGTACCCGTACCCACAGCACCATCCGTTACTTTCACTTTCCCCTCACCCCAAGCAGAAATCCTACATGTGCTTTGCTTGAACTCCCCATTGCCGCTGCCCCCCACCCCTGTTAACTGTGCTCTGCTTTCTGTCTCTGTGAGCTTGCATGTTCTGTGATGTTTTCTTTGTGGTTACCATGGAGCTCACATTTAACATCCTAAACCTATAGCAATCTTGTTTGCTTTGCACCTTGCTCTTTTCACTTAACAATTTGGAGAGTACTTCGTATCTCATTAAGAGCTCTTCCTCAATCTTTTTTACTCCTACATTGTGCTCCTTTTTTTTTTCTTAGTTTATTCAACCATTCCCCTATTGATGGACATTTGAACTGCCCCCCTTCTCCGCTGCTGCAAACTTTGCTGCAATGAATTGCCTTGTGCGTGTGTCATTTCGTGCTTTTGAAGGGTGTCCTTGGGATAGATTCCTAGACATGAGATTGCTGAGTAAATGTACATGTAGTTTTGCTCCATCTTGCCAAATTCTCTTTTCCAGGGGCAGTATGTTTTCATTCAGTCCTATCTAAAATCCGACCTCAGTCCATGCTGCTGCAGTGCTTATTTTCCCTTGACCTCTAGAGTGATCAAGTCTGCATCCCCTCTTCTGTACGTCAGGGGAGCCTGGGCAGGCTAAGGATGGGGTGGGCTCAGATACCTGCTCATGTTCCCCACTGCTCCCATCCACAGCTGGATCCTGTTTGATGAGAAGAACTTCGAGGGTGACCAGCATATTCTGTCTGAGGGTGAATTCCCTACCCTCACTGCCATGGGCTGCCTGGCCTCCACAGTTCTGGGCTCTCTCCAGAAGGTCCCCCTGGTGAGTGCCTCTGTCCAGGCCCAGGCAATTCTTGAGGCAGAGGAAGCCCCTGGGGAAGTCCTAGGCACAGAACCTCTTCCCACTGAGGAGTGCACTGGTGGGAGTTGACCAAATCTTCAGAACTACTGCAGGTCCCCTTGTCCCTGGGGCTTCAAAGCCAATTCAGCCCACTAGATGTTGAGCACCTGCTGAGCTATGTCCTGGAGACACGGCCTTACCATCAGGGAACCCATTGTCACAGGGTCACATGGACATAAAGATTACAATGCAGAGTGGCCAGATACAGAAGTGGTCCAAGGAAGGGCAGGATCAGCACTTGGGGGTGGGGTGGGAGCAAGCCTTTGCTGCAGGGAGGTTCCATGCAGGGAGGAGTGACGTGACCCACTGGAAAGATGGCTGTGCTGCAGTGCGGGGAATGGGGGAGATGGGCGGCAAGGCAGCAAAAGTGCTGCTACGGTAACTCAGGATAAATGGTGATGTCCTGGATTGGGAAGACAGTCAGAAGACAGAGTCTGTAGGACTCAGCAACGGCCTGGGTGGGCCAGTGACAGCAGCCCCTAGGCAGGACAGCTAACATTTACTGAGCCTCCCATATGCCAGGCAGTGTTTCAGGGCTTGCCCCACACTAAGGCGTTTAATCCTCACCACAACCCTGTGAGGTAGTTTGCTATTGTTCTCTCCATTTGACAGATGTAGAAATGGAGGCACAGAGAGGCCATGCAACTTGCTTAAGGTCACACAGCTGGTAAAAGGCAGAGCCAGGCTCTAACCTGGGCAGCCTGGCCTGGCTCTGAAGACAGACCTGTTTTTTGTTGTTTGTCTGATTGTTTGTTTTTAGGAGGTACCAGGGATTGAACCCAGGACCTCATACATGGGAAGCAGGCACTCAACCACTGAGCTACATCCACTCCCCTAGACCTGGTTTTAAATCCCATCTTTGGGGCCTTGGGCCAGCGGTTTACCTTCTCCAGCCTCAGTTTTCCCTCTGTTTACTGGGGATAATAATAGCACCTTTTATATAGGGTTGTTGAGAAGTTAAAATGAAATGAGGTAAAGCACTTAACACAGAATCTAGCACACAGTAAGCCCTGAGTCAGTTAGAGCTGCTATTATCACTGGTATCATTATTATTTCTTATTTTATCAGGAGGATGAAAAAGAGAACATCTAGAATGAGCCCCAGGTTTCTGGGTGGGGGCGTTAGAAGTGCCATTCACTGAGGAGAAGGGAAGCTTGAGGAGGGAATTGGCGGCCCAGTCTGGGACATGCTGGGTCTGAGAAGACTGGGGGACACCCCCTGGCAGTATCTGGGTGTCCTGGGCCCTGTGGTGTGGCGCTAGGAGGAAAGATGCCCTGAAATACGGCTCTGGGAGTCGGAGTGTCTGGGGCTGTGGGGTTGAGTCTGGGTTCTCGCGGCCTCACTAGTCCACGCCCCGGCGCCCCAGCACTTTTCAGAGCCCTCCATTTTCCTGTATGGACTGGAATGCTTCGAGGGGAAGGAGATTGAGCTCAGCAGGGAGGTGCGGAGCCTGCAAGCCGAGGGCTTCAACAACCACGTGCTGTCCGTGCGGATCAAGGGGGGCGTGTGAGTCCTTGTGGGGAGACTCAAGGGGCGTGGGGGCTGCTAGTGCAGGTGAGCGAGCGGCGGGCCTGGGTGTCCATGGGTCCCTGGCTTCCACCTCTCCCAGCTTCCGCTTCACTGCCCTCCAAGCCAGGGAGGAGGGAGAAGCCCTGACCGAGAAGGGCCCCTGGCTCTCGGCTGGACCTCAGCCCTCCAGGGCACGGCTGGCTTCTCTAGCACCCTTCTTGGCCCTGCAAACCCCAAATTTGTTTCCAGGCTTCCCTCCGAACCCTCAGGACCCTAACCCCAGTCAGAGTGGGCCCCACATAGGAAAAAAGGAGGTGGGGGTCTCTGATGTCTGTACTTCCTCCTTCACCTGTCTGTCTGGGTTCCTCTCTGTGTCTCCTGCGCTTGCTGTGCACAGCTGGGTGCTGTGTGAGCACAGCGACTTCCGGGGCCGCCAATGGCTGGTGGGCAGCTGCGAGATCACCAGCTGGCTGACGTACAGCGGGACCCAGAGGGTGGGCTCCCTCTACCCCATCAAGCAGGTGGGTAGCGCCTCTGGGGCCGAGGGTGTCAGTGCCAGCTATCTGGATGTGTGTCTGTCTGTAATGCACACACGTTTCTCATGTGTACTTTTATCACATTTTTTGCCACATCATCATTCCTCTTGAACCATTATCTACTTAATAATGTTATTTAAATCAACTCATTTTTTTTTTTAACTTTCTCCTTGCCCTAAGGAATATAACCATAAAATCATAGGTTTGACTTAAGATGTATAATTTTTCCTTAATATACATTATAATAAATACCTTACCATTAATTTCTTAAAAATAAAATTATTCACATAGAATTGAAAATTTTCTACTGTACCTGCCCCCTCCCAGGTGTAAGCATACCTCACTTTGGGAAGCACCGTGACTGCACATTGGTCTCTACGCCTGTGTGTGTGTCTGGACACACGTCTCTCTGTGCCCATGTGCACTGAATCCACGTGCCTTTACGTGAGGGCATGGCTGTGGGGCTGTGTGTGCATGAGCCTGGCTGAGGGTGTTTCTGTACCTGTGACACCACCGTGTCCATGTGTCTGCACACTCCGCAGGCTCGCCTGCCCGTCTGTGTGTGCGTGCATCTGTAGGAGTGGGTTTTGAGTGTGTGTGCCTGTATTTGTTACACAGGAGAGAGTGTGTGTGTCTGTCTGAGGAGGTTTGTATAGCCCTTGTATCCACAGACTCTTAGAAATCTTGGAGATTATTTCCAACCCTCACATTTTACAGATGGGGAAATAAAGGCCCAGAAAAGTGGACAAGGATTTGCTCTGCAATCTTGGGCAAGTCCTGTCCCTCCATGAACCTTGGTTTCCTCATCTTTAAAATGGAGATGATATATCTCATGGGATTGCTGTGAGGATCAAAGGTGAACAGTGTACATAAAACCCTTAGGACAGTGCCTGGGTGGGTGAGATGCGACCGTCGTTAGCGCTCATGGTGATGCCATCATTGTCTTCACTGCCATCCAAGCCCCCGGTTGATTTCTGGCTGAGCCAGGTGTGACGTGTAGTCCAGTGTAGCTCTTTTTTTTTTTTTTTTTTTTAAGATTTATTTTTTTTTATTTATTTCTCCCCCCCGACCCACCGCCGTTTGTGCTCGCTGTCTGCTTTCTGTGTCTGTTTGTTGTGTGCGTGTCTTCTTTTTAGGAGGCACTGGGAACTGAACCTGGGACTCCCATGTGTGAGGGAGGCGCCCAATGGCTTGAGCCACCTCTGCTCCTGCTTGTTGTGTCTCTCATTGTGTTTCCTCGATGTGTCTCTTCGTTGCGTCATCTTGTTGTATCAGCTTGCTGTACCAGCCCATTGCATCAGCTTGCTGTCTTGCACATCTTCTTTGGGAGGCACTGGGAACTGAACTCGGGACCTCCCATGTGGAAGGTGGGTGCCCAACTGCTTAAGCCACATCCGCTTCCCCAGTGTAGCTCTTTAGCTTGGGTGTGTGCACACTTCTCCTTATAAGTGTGTATGCACATCTGTGTTCCTACACTTTTCTATCCTTTTAGCAAACACAAGTACCTGGCTTAGAGTAGGCTGAGCAGGCCCGTGTATGGGTTAGGATGGGTGAGTTTGGGTGGCTGCATTCCTGTGGGTCTGCTGTGAACATCTGGGCAGCATGTGTACCATGGGTGTACCTGTCAGTGTGTCTGTCAGTACATATCTGTAGGTATCTCTATGGGCATGGAACTGTGTGTGTGTATGTGTGCGCCTTATGTATATGTGTGTGAAAGAAGGAGGGACTTAGAAGCAGGGCTGAAGAAGGCTTAGGGGCGGGAAGGAAGGGGTGGGAGCTTGGTTTTGGGATGCCTGGAGTTGGGGCCCTGGGAGCCCAGCTAGGGGCATCCCTGCCCAGGGACCCCTGACTCTTGACTCCCCTCCCCTCCAGCGCCGGGCTTACTTCCGCCTCTGGAATGCGGCACTGGGGGGATTCCTGGCAGTGCCAGACCGTGTGGAGGACATGAAGGCAGGCCGCGTGTTGGTCTCCGAGACCCGAGCTGGAGGCAGCTGCATCTGGTACTACGAAGAAGGGCTGCTGAAGAACCAGGTATTGGTGAAGGGGCTGGGACAGGGACCCCAGGGCCCTAGGCATTTGCAGGCCCTTACTGGGGAGTCCCAGGCCAGTCAGAAACAGGACCCACCCTTGGGGCAGAGAGACAGAGAGAGAGGCACAGATGCCAGGATGCTGGGCAGGTGGAGAATGCCCTCCTAGGCAAACTATGATCTTCTCTGTGCCGTGGTTTCCCATCTGCAAAATAAGAGCATTGAAGTAGATGCTTCTTAGGGACCTTCCAGCTCTGATTTTCTGTGCCAGGACTCGAATCCTATAAATAATGACACATTCATTCCACAAACATTGACTGAGCCCCTACTATGCACCAGGCTGTGTTCTAGGGGCTGGAATACAGCTGGGAGGAGACAGAAACACAGAACTGCCGCCCTTCTGAGGCTTACATCCTAGTAGGGAGGAACAAGCAAGAAACAACTTAATGAGTGCAAAAAGTCTTAGTACCTTACATGATGAGAAGTGCTGTGGAGGAAAAATAAATCAAGACCAGAGAATAGGGATTGTCCCGGAGCTGACAGTTATAAATACAGTAGCCGGGGAGGCCCCTTCCTGAGAAGGTGGTGTTTGAGGGAGGCGACTGTGCAGATACCTGAGGGAAGAGTGTTCCAGGCAGAGGGAACAGCAAGTGCAAAGGCCCTGAGGTGGGGATATACCCAGCATAGTTCTAGCAAGGCCACCTGAGAAGTGGGTGAGATGGAAAGTGGCAGGAGAGGAGGTCAAAAGTTTGTAAGGGATGCAGGTCATGGAAGGCCATGGAAAGGGCTTCATCTTTTACTTGGAATGAGGAAGCACCTGCTATGTGCCAGACACTGTGTTACGTATACGTGAATGCCTGGTATAATCCTTACAGAGCATTATGGGGCAGGTCTTAATATGCTCCCCATTTTATAGGTAAGGAAACCAAGGCACAGAGAGATTAAGTAACTTGCTGAAAGTCACACA
Organism: Cabassous unicinctus; assembly: GCA_029593785.1. Taxonomy (NCBI): domain Eukaryota; kingdom Metazoa; phylum Chordata; class Mammalia; order Cingulata; family Chlamyphoridae; genus Cabassous; species Cabassous unicinctus. The sequence continues at coordinate 6,639 of JAQZBX010008004.1, read as the reverse complement.
GCTGGAGGTTTGTCTCCTGCTTTGGAAGTCAGTCATGGAAGGCTTCCTATTGGAGCAAATCTTTTCCCAGACCTTTTATGGTTTCCCATGTTGAATCCTCACAACAATGAGCCATCAGGGATTCCCCTCCCCAAGGAAACCACAGCATGGAAGAATTAAGAGACTTGTTCAAGGTCACACAGTCCCTAAAAGCCAGGATTCAAACCCGGGTGTGTCGAGGGCATCTCGGGCCAGGCCGTGTCCCTGTGAGGAGGAATAGTGCCTGATGATCTCCTGGGGCCCCAGATGGCCCCCACCATGAGCCTGCAGGTGATTGGGCCCCCCAGCAGCGGCTCCAAGGTGGTTCTGTGGGCTGAGAGCCGCCTGCCCCGCCAGACGTGGAGCATCAACAAATCAGGCCACATCTGCAGCCAGATGTTCGAAAACCGGATCCTGGACGTAAAGGGTAAGGTTGTGAGAGGGAGCTGAGGGCATTGGAGTTCCCAGCTCTCTCTGACCATCCCCCATCTCTCACCCTCCCCCCGCAGGTGGCCGGGGCTACGACCAGGACCATGTGGTACTGTGGGAACTGGCCAAGGACAGGGCCTCCCAGATCTGGACCATTCAAGTGCTTTGAATTCTGCCCCACCCCCACCCTTGCCACCCCCCAGCTCTAGGATGAAATGTTTTACAGGTTATTTTTGTTGTAACATAAGCTTTCTAATATAACTTTTCTAATATGCCCCTAGGTATCCTCGTCTCTGTACATCTTGATGTTTTGGGGGTGCGTGGATAGTGTGGGGAGTGCCTTGTCCACCTGCCATCCTCCCCCTACGCTCAGTGTTATCTTCTCCGAGACTTCCTTGCAGCAGTTCTGAGTCTCAGGTGCTAGGCCTTCCTCTGCCAGCAGAGGGAGCCCTGGGACCAGGCAAAACGGTGGCTGTGGTCCTTTACGCAGTGTCCCAAATGGTCTGAGAGCCTGCTCTGTGCCAGGCTCTCCATGGGCTGTGGGGGCACAAACACAAACGGAACCTTTTTTCCCTGCCTCAGGGAACTCACAGGCCACTGGAGGATGCGGACTGGTAGGGTGGTACGTTCAATGGCAGGGTAAGCATGGAAGCGGAGGGACGCACAGAGGAACCCGGGCAGGCAGCTGAAGGAGGGGGGTGGGAAGGAGCCAGCCAGGCTGGGAGGTGGCAGGTGAAAAATGTTCTAGGGATGCAGACAAATCGCAGGGTGAAAACAAAACTTAGAAGTTCAGAGTGGTGGGGAACACAGCAGGCAGGTGGGAGCGGGGAGCGGAAGCCCCACCCGCAGAGCCGTGCCCACTGGGGCGCCTCTCCACTTCCTCCAACCCTGGTCCCAAGGCCTAAAGGTTTGGCTTCTGCCAAAGAAACCAGAACAGGGGGTCTGGGTCCTTCCCCAGCTCAGGAAGGGCAGGACATAGAAGAGGAGGAGCTCCCGCCACCCCCCACCCCCACCCCACCATCTAGCAGGCACTTCTTGGCCCTTGACCAAAAGTCCTCAAGGAAGAGGCAGAGATGATCGAGGCCTTCGGGGACTGCTCTGGGGTTTCCTTCCTTCTCTGCAGCTCCCCAAACCCCAAACCAAGGTGGGGAAGGAGTGGTTAGAGCAGCCGTTTGTCCTTCCTGCCCTCCCAGCCCGCAGGTGAGGGGGTAAGAAGTAGACAGCTGCCTCTTCATCCTTCTTCAGCTGCCAGTGGTTGGAGATGTGGGGACAGGAAGATGCTGTGAAGCTAGTTTTCTGGGGACCCTCAGAGGCTGGGGGTAGGGAGCAATCTTCCTGGGCCTGGGAGTCTCTCTCAACCTGTCGTTCTGAGGATGCCCAGGTTCTGGGGTGTTGGGCTCTTTGAGTCTCTATAACTGGGATTTCCAGCATCTAAGAGGGGAGGCAGGTGGCGAGATCTCTGGGACCATCATTCCCAGACACCCAAGGACGACGAGTGAAGTAAATAAACTCAAAGGAGTAATGAGGATGCCAGGTCCTGGGCCTCAGCTCTGCAAGGGAGTCTAGGAAGAGGGCCCTCCAGCTTTTGGACTTTGGGGTAGGGAAGCTGGGGCGGGAGCTCCCTGGTGCCATCTCTCCTGCTGACGAGGCACAGGGAAGCTCCTTGGGGGTGCTGCAAGCTTGGCTGCAGGCCAGGTGATGTGCAGTGACACAGGACCCCACTCCAAATACAAGGCGAACTTTATTGATCACCACCTGGGTGGTGCTGGCCCCTCCCCATCGGTGGCGCCCCATTTTGGCCATTGCCCCCTGGGCACTGCCCTGCCAGTTCCCGCCACCTGGTGATGTCTGGCACTAGCCCCTCCCAAGGATGAGAGGGAGGGTCGTCTGGCTGGCGGTGGTGGTGGCTGTTTCAGGGGACACGGGGCGTGTCACCTCAGCTGAGCTGGAAGAGGTACATGAAGGTGATGGTCAGGAAGAGGAGGAAGCTGCCGCCACCCAGGCTGTGGGCTTTCTGGACCCCGCTGTCAGATTTGGAGGTCTCGTTTGCATAAACTGCAGCCTGCATCTGCTAGAGGAGAAGTGGGGGGAGTTCAGGGGGCTTTTGAATGCCCTGTTTGTTACTTAAAGACACAGCCTCCCCCACCTCAGCTCTCTCGCCCACAGGACCCTGCCTCCGCCACAGGTCCTGTCAGGCCCCCTGGGCTGCTTCCAGCCTTGACCGAGGCAGGGGCAGAGGTGGTCCCTGGCCACCCCCGCCAAACCTTCCTTTTACCTCCCCAGGCCACCAGCTCCTTCAGTGTAGAGGGAGGCAGCAGGGTTGCCCCCGGGCCTCTGAGCCTGGGTCCCCTTGTCTTCTGAATGGAGAGGAGAGTCCATCACAGTTGTGATGGGATTGTGCGGAAAGGCACTTGGTTCGGTGGAGGTGGGGGGGTGGGATTTCCTCCCTGAAGAAATGACCAACTGGAGATCAAGCTGCCCTTGATGGAGATGAAGCTGTTTTTGATGGTGATCAAACTGTTCTTGAAGCTTGGTCAAGCTCTTCTCCATCGAGAACTTGATGGCTTCTGCCTCCTGGGCTGAGTAGCCCCCTCCAAAGCTGCCCCCTGGAGTAGTAGTTGCTTTCGAGACTCCAGCTGTTTCTGGAGTGGGAGATTTCTACCTTCTTGGCATTTCCCCAACACCCAGGCTTATTTCCAGTGGGGGTCCTCTACACCCTCCAGAACCTGAGCAGGCTCCACCTGCCCATCTCCTGCCCCACCCCGACAGGACCATCTCCCCAGGCTCCCTGTGGGTGATGCCAGCCTCACACAGGGGCTTCTTCCCGAACCTCTCCACTCCCTATCGGTCCACAACACCCCGTGGGCGCCACATACGCCACTGCAGGTGCTCCCCAGCTTTGGGTCCAGGCTTCTTTCTGCCAGGGTGCAGCCCCCAAGCAGGCTGACCCCTGCCAGAAGGCTGGGGCCCATCTGCCTCCGCTTCCATGGGAGAAGGCAGGGGCCCGGGGACCCTGCACTGCCTCGCCTCCCTGCCAGGCAGCTCTGGCGAGTCCTGGGCAGTAGTGCCAGGGGCTCTGGAGGGCTGTTCTTACCTGAATCGTAACCAGGAAGCTGGTGGCGAGGAGGAGGAAGAGGAAGACTTTCATCTCGGGAGGGTCTCGGTGGCTCTGTCCGTAGGAGCCCTTGGAAGTGAGTGCCGGCCGTCTGCACTTCTCTTTCAGTTTGGCTGCTTTTGAATTAGGAGGCGAGGGAGGCGGGGGCTGGGGGAGGGCCTACTGAGGGGGTGTTCCTTCCTTTCTACCAACCTGGGGGTTTGTACCCCACCCTGCCCCGCACTCTCAGGCCCTGGCAGATGATGGCTTCTGCTTAGGGACCTCGCTGAACCCCAGAGGAGGAGGGATGGGCAAAGCAAGGAGACGGCAATGGGGCAGTAAATAGGGTCCTGGGCCTGGAGTCCTGCGTCTGGTTTCTATCACTTACCAATTCTGAGATCCTGGGCCAGAAACGTACTTCTCTGAGCCTCTTAACAAAAAATGCTACCGGAGGATTAAAAGCAACAGCTTGTTTAAAAGTGCTAACCCAGAGGAAATGTTACAGAGATGTAGAAAGTGTACTTTTAAAAGCAGAATGGGGCAGGGGATAGGAACTGAAGGGGGAAAGATTGGGGATAGATTTGGATTTCAAGAGAAGGTTGGAACTAGGGCCACAGGCTCAGAGTGAAGGCTCAGGGAACAGCCTGTGAAAGCTGCAGTGTGCTGGATTGGGACCCGGGAAACTTGGCTTCTAGCACAAATCATCGCATGACCTTGAGCAAGCCCTTCATTCTCTCTGGAGTTCAGTTCTTCATTAAAATCAGCAGATTATCTCTCGAAGTTTTTTTAAGTCTAATGTTTTGCAATTTTGGTAATGTATACAGCAGAGGGGTCATTTGTGTCAATCTCGGATGGATGGGAGGGGAGCTGGTGGGGGGACAGGCCAGGGGGCTAGACTGCAGTGGAAGGGGATTTGGGGTTTGGGAGGGAAGTCTCATTTAAGGGCTGGGATGATGATATGAATCATGAAGCTGATTGGCTTGGGCTTCATTCTTTATATGTTCTCACTTTATTCTCCCCGAATGTTGTGTAGTAAGTTTTATAATTATCCCCATTTTACTGATGAAGAAACTAAGGCTTAGTGTTAGGTGACTTGCCCAAGGTGGTAAGTGGTGGAGCCAATCTCATTTGAACTTGAATCCATGTCTGTGTGAAGCCACAACTGTGTATGTAACCTCCGGGGCTGCCTTAGAATTCGCCGATTAAGTCTTGATTCCCTGCCTCCCCCCACTTCCGTACGACCCAGGGGTAGACTCTGCAGCCCAGCTCCTGTGGTACCTACTTTCCCTTCTTTAATAATTTACTTTGCACCCCATTTGCAAGCCAGGTAGTAAAGGGAAACTGCTCTACCTACCCACCCACTTCCCTTCTCAGTTTTGGGCCTTGTGTTGCAAGACTGGGAAAATAACCTGAGTGGGGCCCTTCGGGGCCTCTAGCCCCTGGCTGAGACCAGCTCAAAAGAGAACAAGTACTGAGCTCCAAACCGGTGTGAGAAAGTCTGAAGGGGGCTGGGAGCAGAAGCCTTGGGACCCCTGAGGGGGTTAGGCAGAGAAGTGGGAGGCACCTCTATCTACCCAACCTTGACCACCCCATCCGCTCCTTCAACCAGAGATCTCTCCTGACCTCTAACTCAAGTTCTAGGCTGCCTTTGGTGCACCTGCAGGATGCGTGATTCTGGGGATTCATGAGAGCTTGGGAAGACAGCAGGATGCCGGAAGGGCACTGGCCCTGGAAACAGGAGGCCTACGTTGAAGTTCAAGGCTACTCTGCTGGAAATTGGCTTTGTCATGTTGATCAGTCTTTTCCCCTGTTATGAAGAGGCAGCTGGGCAGGATAAAACCTGGGACCAGCTGTGGTATAGTTTCTCCATGCTGGGGACGTAGCTCAGGGTACTCAAGTACTAGATTCATATTTGTAAAAAATTTCTTGCAAACCCCAGAAGTTTCATTTTCTACGTCTTGAAACTCTGTTGTTTTGTGAGGCTGAACTGGGGGGCGGAGAGTGGGTTACAGACGGTATAGTCCTAGGGGATGGGACTTGGGCTTGGAATAGAAGGATGTCTGGAGTCTGTCAATACCTGAGAAAGGAAATAGGGACTTCAAACCTTTTCCTCTCCTGCTCCTTGAGCAGTTTTATGCTGTCTTGATGACATCTGGATAGACAAAACCCCGATCACAAAGCTTGATGAGCCCTGTATTAGTCAGCCAAAGGGGTGCTGATGCAAAATACCAGAAATCTGTTGGCTTTTATGAAGGGTATTTATTTGGGGTAGAAGCTTACCGTTACCAGGCCATAAAGCATAACTTACTTCCCTCACCAAAGTCTGTTGCCACGTGTTGGGGCAAGATGGCTGCTTACATCTGCCAAGAGTTCAGGCTTCTTGGGTTCTTATCTTCCCGGGGCTCCGTTTCTCTCTGGGCTCAGCTGCTGTGCTCGCTCCACAAGGCCAGCTGTAGACTATCAGGCTAACAGCTCTGTCTCTCTCCCCCGGGCTTGTGCCATGTCTAAGGAGCCATCTATATTCCTCTGTGTTCTTCTGTGTGTTCACTTCCTGGGCTCCAGCTCAAAACTCCAGCATCAAAAAACTCCAACTCTGTCTTTTGTCATGTCTTTTATCTGTGAGTCCCCACCCACCAAGGGGCAGGGACTCAACACCCTACTGACATGGCCCAATCAAAGTCCAAATCATAATTTAATCAATTAAAAGTGATTCCTCTGACAGACCAGTTTACAAACATAATCCAATAACTATTTTTGGAATTCATGAACAGTGCCAAACTGCTACACCCTCATTTACAGATGGAAAAACTGAGGGTCCAAAAAGGGCAGGTTAATGGCAGAGCTGGAGCTAGAACCCATATCTCCCAACTCCTCTGTCCCACTGTACAGCATCTCCAAACTTGAGTTCTGAACCTTAACTAGGAAGATGAAAAGTCCCATTCTATACTCCCCAAAGTTCCTTAGTGTGAAATTCAAGGCCCCTCCCTTCCTCCCCAGCATCATGTCTTGGGTTTCACAACCATCCCTCCCATGCATACCACATCCCAGCCCTGACCACACCCGGCCTGCAGCTCTCCAGCTGGCCCATGCTTTTTTTT
>JAQZBX010008003.1:27628-49197 GCA_029593785.1 Cabassous unicinctus | reverse complement strand
TCTATCCCCCCCTTGCTGCTTGTGTTTTACTGTGTTCATTCGCTGTGCATTTCTTCCGTGTCTGCTTATCTCCCCCTTGCTGTGAGGTCCTGCTGCATCAGCCCACCGCGCCGCGCAGCCGGCCTGCTCTCACAAGGAGGCCCCTGGAAGGGGACCCGGGGCCTCCCGCATGGTAAACGGGGGCTCTATCCATTGAGCCACACCCGCTTCCCATCACACTGTTTTAATTACTGTAATTTTACGAAGTTGGGATAAATGGTGAGGCAGTCTCCCAACTCTGCCCTACTCCTCATACTACTTTTTCTTCCAAAAATGTCTTCACAATTTCTTAGTCCTTTACTCTTCCAGATGAATTTTATGATAAAAAACTGATGTCAAGTTCCTTTTAAAACCCTGTGTGATTTCACTGCAACTGCATGGAATCAGTGAATTTAGGGAGACCCAGCATTCTGTGACATTGTGTGGTCCCACTTGTGAACACTATGCATTTTCAGTTATTTAGTTATTTTTAAATTGGTTATAATTTTCTCAATAAAAATCATGCTCATCTTTTATTAGATTTATTCCCAGATTCTTGTAAGTTTTGCTGTATTGTTGGCAGAAACTTTTACAATTACATTTCTTAATTCATCGCTGTTGGAAATACCTGTTTCTTTCTTTCTAACCTTTTCCTATAATTTGTTTAGTTTGAGATTTTCTTGAGGAGGTCTTTTCTCTGAGTCATTATACTTGCTAGGGTTCCAATGCAACATTAATTAGAAACAGTGATAATAGACATTTTCTTGTTCTTTGCTTCAAAATAAATACTTCTAACATTTTACCACTCATATAAAATGACTTCTATAATGTTTTGTTTCTATAATGTCTTTTATCAAGTTAAGAATGTTCCTTTTTCTTGCTAGTTTTCTAATAGTTGTCATTTGATGCTGTATGAGTATTGAATTCAATTGAATGTTTTTCTGCCTCTATTGTAAGATGACCATATGTTTCTTCCTATAAATCTGGTAAGATAGTGAATTATGGTAATGGAGTTTCAAATATTAAATTATCTGTGCCTGCTGTCTTTTTCATCAGAATGAAATGCTTTCTATTCCTTTGTTTTGTATTTTACATTTTATTGTTCATATTTTTCCATCTTCTGACAATTTAAGAACTATATAATTGGCCCTTAGTAGTCCTAATGACTAATTTCATAGATTTGAATAATATGGATAAGTAGCATTAAATCTTTGTAAACTGCAGAAAAAAATTAAAAATCAAATACTTTTTTACCTTTTGGCAATGAAAATCAGTACATGTACACTTCAACACACTCCTTTCTCTTCCTTTTATTAATAAGCACAGGGATTTGTAGTCCCTTTATATCATAGATTAGTTTAGATTTTTACACCATAATTTCTTCTTTCAAAATGTTTCAAATGTTGACTTTTCCTGCATTTCATAAACATAATTTCTTTGCTTGAATGATGGAGTGATGTCATGGAGAAATGTAAATACTGCTTAATTTCTCTTCTCCTGTAAGTTAATTGTATTTTTTTCTGGCTGAAATCTTGCGATATATTTTCTCTATCCTCTTAATTTTTTTCAGGAATATGGCATGGCCTTTCAATCAGAAGATTAATTCCTTCCCTCACCTTCAGGACAATTTCTCCTCTGATACCTCTGAATATGGTTTCCTATTACATGTGTTGATTTCCTACATCAGAGGCACCCATTGTCTATGTGTTGGACCCCCATTGTCTGTCTTCTATTATCACCTTTTTTATTTTGTTCACCTCATTTCTATTCCCTTATTCTTTGTGAATATTAGCTTCACAATGAAGAGTGTGGAGTGTGGTTTTGATAGCCGATAAGCTAGGTCTTGATGTTTGCTATGCCACTTCTTTTCTCCTTGCTCTTAGAAAATAAACGTAACCTTTCAGAGCCCCAGGTTCCTATCTGTAAACTGATAATTACCTCATTGGATTATTTTGAAGAACAAATTAAATAATGTATTTATAAATCTTAGCCCACTACCCTAGAAAAGAGTAAACAATTAATATTAGATTGAATCATCAGAAATTGCCAATATTCAACCATTTTTCAGCTTCCAAATGGCATTTTCAAATGGATCAACCTGATAAATTTTAGTAATTACAGTATTACTGTATTATTGTTATTATTATATTTTAGTGCCTGATCCCTTTAATAGCTGTACTAGTTCTGTTCCTTGATGTTTCTAACATATATATTACTTCCCTATGTTGTGTTTTGTTGCTCATTTTCCTCTAAATTGTGCATCATTATTATGTTGCTATATGCTTTTTATAGATTATTTTTCCTTAACCAGACATTTGTTCTCTATGAGCTCCTGCCATTTTAATTTGCACCTGCCTGACATGAGCTGAGCTTAAGACATATGGATTGACTGTATATATTCTAAAGCATAGAGTTTCTCAACCTCAGAACTATTGACGTTTGGGATCAAATGATTCTTTGTTGTGGGGGCCACTCTTTGTATTGCAGGGTGCTGAGCATCATCTCTGGCCTCTACACATTAGATGCCAGTAGTACTCACCCCCAGTTGAGACAAAACTGTCTCCAGGCATTGCCAAATGTCTCCTGGTTGGAAAAGCCACTCCCAGGTGGATCCATTGCTAATATACGACATTTAAAAGGACCACTTCCACTTCTAGAAATTTATCCTAGATATTCCTAGATAGTATAAAGACCTAAATGTTCATAAATAATTTATGGTATTTGTATAAAATGGAATATTATGCAGCCATGAAAAACAATAAAGTAGATTTATATGTGCTGATGTGGAACTATTTTTTAAATTGTTATTGTATGTTGCCATTTATGGGGAACTTTTATAGGAGAATGCAGAAAAATCTGTTAAGTGGCAAACTGAAGATCTGGGCAACTTAACAGAAACTTAACTTCTTCTGTATATTCTTTGGAAGTAATTGCATTTGTTTTTATTATGTGCTTTTGTTATATGCATGGTTCCTTCAATTTAAGGAAGTAATTCAAACTAATTAAAAGTCACACTAGAAGAAATACAAAGTAGAATAACCACTGAAGATATTGTCAAGGACACAGTACCCAGGCTTGAGGGGGTGTACAAACTAATATAGAAAATAGCAGAGATAACTGGTAGTATGAATAAGAGAATAAAACAAATGTTAACATATTGAAAGCTACATTTTAAAAACTTACCTAAAATAAAAATATTTCTGAATCTGCATATCAAATGGGCACATCATGTTTCAGAAAAAATTGATGCTCATAGATCAACAGATAGATCCTTTTGAAGTTACTAAATGTTAAAAATAAAGAAGAAGAAGAATATTTATATTATATAGCTCTTAGAATGTGTTAGGCAGTATTTAAGTATTTCATGTTTTTTTAAACACTTTTGATATAATGACAAATAACCATACAAGAATTGTACAACTGGGGTAGAGGGTGATTATTCCTAGGAGGTTCCCATGCTGGGTTCCGCCTTCCCCACCATATTACTCCCACGGTAGAGAGATTCCACAGGGGTGTGAAGGAAAAGCCAAGCTTCACCAAGCTCTTTTCAAGCAGACATGTTGTCCTCCACAGATAAAGTCCATACAGAGACCCTCTCAGACATGAAAGAGCTCGGGGCCTACACCATCCATGAGCTACTCTTGAAAAACCCATGTAACCAAACGAAGAATCCAAATAAGCAGTTCTAGATGGGATAGCCATGGGATATCAGCTCTGGCAAACACTGCCTATGTTTCAGCATCGAGCTAGAAATAAACAGTGCCAAGCATTAATTACTATCACAGAACACAACATGAATACCATCAATTTTGAAAATGTACAAACAACAGTACTGCTGCCAAGAGCTGGTACACTGGAGAGAAATGGGGGAAGGGAATGCAGATGTGTGCCTTTCATTATCTTCTGTAGCAGTGAATTAACAGGTGCTCTGAAAACTCCATACATGCAGTTAAAACAATGCATTGATTCTAACCTATTAATTGTTTCTCACTTTTTAAAAAACTTTCTAGGGATCTTTTTGAAACCAATTTGTTTTTTTCATAGTGACAAAGCAAAAAAAAAAACCCCAAAAACCATTCTTTTAAATTCGGTAGTACAGTTCTTTAAAATTAAATTCAATGCATTTTTGATAAATAAACAATTTCTACACAACTGTCTATTAATATGTATTTCTATCTTTTTACTATTTATCTATCAAGGCACTTTTAGAATCACATTCAACAAATCTTAGCAATAGCTGCTTCTGGGTGTTGGAATTTTGGGTTATTTTCTTTTTTCTTCTTTGAATTTTTCATACTGTTTGGATTGTCTATAATAAAGACGTATATATTTTTGTTTTTAAAACAATAAAGTCATTTTCCCTAACCTTAGTAAAATAAAAGACTTCTTCCCTCTTCCTGCTACTAACTCCTATTTTCCTCAGCAAAGACTTAACCATTGTCACCATTTTCTTGTCTATCTTTCCAGAACGTTTTTAATCTAACAGTTGTTCTATTTACACAATGTATAATACTATAACATCCTGCTCTTTACCTTTCTTTCCTTCCAAAGACCATAACTTGCCAGTTTTCCAATAGCTTTCTCTAGTGCCTTAACGTGCCAGCTTTATCATAGGCAGAAAATCCTAGAGTCCCTTGGGAACGTCAGCTTATTCTGGCCCACGCATTCAGGCAATGAGTCTCTCTACTCATGCTCCAGTGCAGAGTATCCTGATTTTTCTAGAATAACTAAACATTTTTAAATCTGGGAAGATAGGCCTCACCTTTCATTCTTTTTCACAATCTGTTATTTCATATGCTTATTTACCCACATGAGATTTAATGTCATTTTGTGGAATTCTAAAAGTATCCTGTTGGCATTTTACTTAATATTTCATGGGATATATGGTTTAATTTAGGGTAATTTATTTCTTTACATGATTACGTCTCCTATTCCAAATATAAGATATATCACCCCATTTAGTCACAGAAAATGTCCCTTAGTAGAGTTTATATCTCTCAGAAGAATTAAAATTTTTTCTCATTTAGGTCCTGCAATTGCCTTGTAAAATTTATTCCTAGCTATTCTTAAATTTTATTGCTATTGCAAATGGGAATGCTCCTTCTGTTACAGTTTTTAAATGTTTATTTTTCATACAGGGGAAAGCTATCAGATTTTACATATTAATTTTAAAACCACACAGCTCACTGAACTCTCCTATCAATTCTAATAATTTTTCAGTTGATTATTTTGTGTTTTAGACATGCAAATACATTATCTTCTAACTCCATTGGCAAGTATTTCCAGAATAATATTAAATAATAATAGTAAACAAAAACATCTTTTTCACTCTCCTCACTTTAGTTGGAATGACTTTATTGACAATTATTTTTATTTTAAGATTTGGAAAGCATATTAAAGAACCACAGTGGATTCCTATATTAGTAAGGGTTGTATGTTCAGCATTTGCATTTGAGAAATTAATTGGTATATTGAATTTCATCAAGTGTATTCAAGTGAATTTCATCAAGTGTATTCTTTGCATTTATTGAATTGATTGTGCTATTTTCTTCTTTTGACTTATTAAATCTTGAATTGAGTAATAGACTCACATGCCTGGTCAGACATGGTTGATGGACTTGTTTGGAAATCCTTGCAGAGAGAAGTCTACACTTGTCCAGCCGGGGTGGAGAGGGCTTCTGAAGTTAGTGGAATAGGTTTCAGGCCAGTTCTTTTAAGGTCCAGATGGAGGAAAAGGAAGAAGTGTTAAAATGCTTTATTTCCTACCAGGCCATCCTTTGGGCAGAAGGGGTGTTTAAGATGTGGGGAGCTGAGGTGCCCAGGAGAAGGTGGACTTAAGCACTCCTGGCTGCCCTGAAGCTGCAGGGTTTCCGCTCCGTGTGCATTTAGCAGGTTAACCCCATGTGCTTGCTCGGCTTGCCTGGCATGGCTTCAAGTCCACGTGCCTCAAAGGAATCTCCACTGGGCAAGGCTTCACACTTCTTTAGGCTCTCCATCACCCAGGCAGGAGGCTGGTCTCGGGACCTTCTGGGGAGCTGCCGTGTTCCCCTGCTAACTGGCCAGTGTGGGGAAATCATGTGCAGCTCGTTTAATAGAAATTCATCAGGTTCTGTATCTGGGCAGCATTTGGATGTCATCACTTGGCGGCCATCGTCAAGAGGGGACAGTAGATACGTAAGGCTTACGAAGAATATTCACAATCAGTCCTTTATAGAGACCCTGCGAGCGCTCGCCACTGCACATTCATCTACAAAATCTCTTTGGCCTAGAGAGGCGTAGGCCTGGGGAGAGTCACAGCCTCCCTGATACGAGGCCTGGACAACCTGCTGGCGCAGAGAATGGACTTCTGAGATTCCTTTGGAGAAAGGGGGCTGGTCCTGGGGAATCCACCCCGGGACTGTTCCTCACTGTCCCAGACGTGTTCCAGAAGCTCTGAGGCAGGCCCCTTCCCTGGTGCAGTGCCCACAGCCTCTCGCTCCCGCGTCCTGCTCAGAAATAGGTGTGCTCATTCATTTCTCTTCCTTTTCATACAGGCTCGGCCTCCGGGTCTCCCAGGCTGACAGTGAACCTGATAAATGAATCTTCACTGATAAGACAGGTTCTGTCTAACTGAGCCCCAATTCGCCATCTCCCCGGCACACTGCAGAGGGGCAGGCACCGTCAGAAACCACCCAGGCCACGTCTTACCATCCTGCATTTTTGCCATTGTTCTTTTCAAAACACTTCCACGTGAATTATCGTGGCTTATCTTCATACGTGTACGTGGTTCAAATCATAATGCTCCAAAATCTCGGGTGGAAATCTGAAGCTGAGGAAAGGCCTGAGGCTCGTTCCAGTGTCCTCACTGGTGGATGGTCGCCCGGGGCCTACCGAGAAGAGAAGGGGCCACGGGCTGCTCGGGGTCCATTTTCCGTCCTTGGCTAGTTAAAAGTTTTCCTTCAAACTGATCCTTGTCACACCCAGGTGGAAATGAATAACAGACATCTCTCTGCTGAACCGACCCCTCTTTCTCTTTCTGTGTGTGGATCGCAGGAAACAGGAGGGCAGCTCCAGGAAACCAGATCTAAAGAAATGCCGCGAGTTCATAAAGAATAATTATAACCATGAGCCGAAGGGAAGAGGAAATGGACTCAGGAGTCTTGATAAATAGGATTTTATTAACTTGTTAACCTTATTGGCCTATGAAGGAAGCTAAATGCGAGGACTTTCAGCCCAGGAGTGACCGTGACACTCAGGACTCCACAATCAGAGGGAATGCAGAGGGAAGTGTTTATACAGAGAAAGAAAATACAGTCACAATAGTATCTGTTTTAAGTGCCTGTATTCCTGAGGGAACAGTGGCTGGAAGGGGAATTATCTTGAAATATGAAGCTAGTGATATTTCATCCATAGTCATACTGGAGATAAAAGACCTGATGGCTGGAAAAAAAAAAAGTATAAAGCAACCCGAAGTATAATGCATTTCTTCCTTTCATGAGAAGATTAACTCATGTTTGGAAATATAACTTTAAACCTGGAGATTGGTGGCACCTGGCTACCCCCACCCCAGCTGGTGGCCAGGCTACTGGGGAGGCAGGGACAGCGGGCCCCCCTTGTTTCTAGGCAAGAGCTCGCTGTCCCCTCACTGTGCATCCAGCATGTTGTTCGCAGCGAGTAGGAATGGAGTGAGCAGAGCCGTGGCCCCCTGCTTCTCTCCCACCTCTGGAGGCAGGAAGTCTTTGGTGAGGTTTCAATTCTTTACACCCCAGCAGCCCATTGAGCCGCCCCACCCCCACTCCCCCTTGCTTCATCCAACCGGCAGGACGTGGGGTGGGTCTGGGGTCCCTGACTCTGGAGGGAGAAATTCCACCAGCGGACGGGTGCTGGTACGTGGTCCTCACCCACGGAGGTCGCCTCTCCTCTCAGAGCTCTGGAAATGGCCTCAGGGAGCATTTTGCCTCAAATCCTCCCAATAGCTGCCCCTCTCTCGGAGTCCTCACAAGGACCCAGAGGTCCTCCATGCCCTGCCCCCACCTCCAAAGGCCTTTCCCACGCTGCAGCCACCAACACGCCCCTCCCTCATTCTGCCCTAGAAGGAACGCGTCCATGCCGGGGTCTTTGTATAGCGTCCTCCTCTCCCAGACGGCCATGCGGCGACTGCCTCACCTCCTTGAAGTCTCCCATCACTGTGCCCTGCGGACAATCAGGCCTGCAGCGTTCTCCCTGCTCTGCTCCATTGTTCCATAGCATGCGTCACCTTGTGTCTTACTAAGATTGACTTGCACTTTATAATGTATTCATTCAATATATTTATTGTTTGTCTCCCCCATAAAATGTAAGCACGGTGAGAGGGCATTGTCCATTTTTTCAGTTACGTATTCCAAGCTTCTAGGAAAAAACACCAGCTGGACGAATGGGTAAATAGAGCGGACTTTCAAGTACCTTCTGTAAGTGGGCTGCCATCAAACATGGCCTCTAGAGCAGGGGCTCTTAACCAGGGCTCCGTGAGCTTGAATTGAAATTTCAAAAAACCATGATTCTTGTGGGGACGTGTTGGTGCGGGTGTGACATATTTATGAAATAATACACAGCACAGTGTGGACTTAGGTCTGTGGTTTTCACCTGCCTGGCAAAGGGGTCCTTGGAGCAAAAAAAGGTTAAGAACCCCTGCTCTAGAGTGTGTGACGTCTCCTACCTCTTCCTCTCCAAGACAGTAGCACAAGGTAGGAAGCATATACGGATAAAAATTACCTTTAAATAAGGCTGTTGGTCTGGCTTTACTCCACCACCCCTGAAAGAATTCTGTGCTGTAACAAACACGTACGCATCTCTCTACTAAAGCTGGCTTTTCGGGCCTCGAAACAGTAAGTGAGCTTCCATGATTCACATGTCAGGGCACCGAGCCCGACAAGAGAAAGTCAGGAGCAGTATTTCTGCGGCCTTAACTCTAAATTTTCTGCCGCAAATCAGGTCATGGCCGACCAAGGCAATTATTTAAACAATTACTAGCATATCAATATTTGTAAAGTATTCCATTCAAATGTCTCTTCCAAAAAGCAGGGTGGAGGGGTGAGCCCATGCCAATGCGTCTTAAAGGAATTCTAGCTTTCCAATCGGGAACCCTCCCTGATTGTGCAAACATCATTTTCTCTACTTGTCTTTCCCTCTTTCCTCACGTGGGGAATGCATTTGTTTATTTTTGTTATAGTTAGCAGGGAAGTTACATAAAGACATAGGAATTTCAAGACCGAAAAAGAAAACCTATTCAATTGAAGCTAACAAGTTCATTGTTGGTGGCACAGCCTGATTTATCTCAAAGATTGGACCAAAGGGAAAATCACAAACCAGCAAAGTCAATGATAACCTCAGGTTAACATAATATAAACCACACAAATTATTTTATCCATTGCAATTTGAATTAACCTTTGTGTGCCCAGTGCTGGAAACCAAAGCCGAGGCTGTTTTCCGGCACAGGCTTTCAGAGGCTGTATGCTGTCCAGATGTCTTTGTCACCTATATACTTGGAAGAGACTTGCCTGTGTATTTAAAGGTCTGGAGCTCTTTTAAATCATTTTAATGTAGTACGATCCAGCACCCTGCAGTTTGGCAAGTTGAAAAATGTCATTTCTTTCATAAAGTAGAAGAGGGAAGACAGAATGAATCCTTGCATATATATGTAGCAAAACTTTTTGTTATACTTCATGTCAGTTTCAAGCCAACATTTGGTGGGCAGTTTTAAAGAAAAATAAATCAAATGACCAGAATTTGGATATCTACCCAATGAGCCTGATTATTTTTCCTTGGTAAATTAACACGTTTTTTGGAGCTGTGTAGATGTGCTTTTAGCATTATATATCAAGAGCCCTGAAAGAGTTAATATTCTTTGATTCTTATAGTTTAGCTTCTAGAAATGTGTCCTCAAAAAGCAATCAGAAACATGGCCTGAGATTTCTGTGCAAGGACATTCGATGCCATCTTATTTATAACCATGAAGTAAAAAAAAAAAAAAAAAAATACCTTAGGCAACCAATGGTAGAAGAATGGTTAAATAATTTATGACACAGCCATGATACGAAATATTATGAAGCCACAAAAATTACATTTTCAAGAAATATTAAAGGTCAAGGAGATAGGCTAATAAGAGACAAAATAAAAATACCAAAATATTCCCAGAAGTTATGTCTCGATTGTATGCTTAGACATGATTTTTATTTTCTTTCCTTTACTTTTTCTGTTTTCCAATTTTTTACAGGATTCATAAATTACTTTTATTCTCTGGAGAAATAATGAATGCCATTTTAAAGTAAAATAAACACAGCTTTGAGTAATATGCTATGACGGATTTTGTTAAATTTGGGATTTGGGAGCAATATAAACAAGCAACTATTAGCACCCTCTGCACCTGGTTGGAAAGCGCCCAGCCCTTACGCCCAGCGTCGTGGTGCCCCTGGCTGAGGAAAAGCTCCCTGGATTTTGATGGGCCAGTGACAAAGCTTGGAGACAAGTTGTTTTCCTTGATTGTCTCTTATACCTTAGACACCCCAAATCGCCTCCCTCTGTTGTCATGACCTGACTCTCCTTCGTGTTGCTTTCCTCCTACTTTGTCACAAGGCCAAATATAAATCTGGAAGACATGAGCATTTGTCCTTGGGGCTTCACAATGAAATGAAACCAATGGCATTTCACTTTCTGGCCCATAGTTTATATTCAGCAAGTAAAAATAATGCCCACAGATCCCTCTGTGGCTCCAGCAAACATAAACGATGTCTCTGAGAAACAACTGTTTGATTAATGCAGCCAATTATGGCAAACAAATTAAAAATTCCATGGAAAAAAAAGCCAGTGAAAAATGCTTGCCTGACTAAACAGACCAAGCCAGATGCTGGGCCTGGCGGTGGGGCAACGTTACCACAGTTGTGTTCTGCTCCCCATAATCTCTGGCCACACATTCCAGGGCACCCACTGTGAACAGCTAGCTTGTTCACCCAACTAGATGAAGAGTCCATTTGCTTGTTATGTTTTCTCATTGATTTGGATAATGTTCTCTGACCAGGAAAATGGAAGCGGCCCACAGCATAAAATACAAGCCATGTGCCTTCCTGATCTACCACAGACCTACGGCAAGGATGAGTGCTCCATGCGTGATGCACTTCGGGACATGAGCTGGGCAGTCACCACCGGCCTCTCCAGCACTGCACCTCCTCCTCTTCACCAGCAGCCCTCAGGTCTCCTCCATGATCCCCTCCCCATCCCAGGCAGTGGGGAAGAAGGTGTATTAGTCAGCAAGCTCCAGAAGAACAGCCCCAATGTGAGAAATATATGTGTAATATTAAGAGATTTAGTATAGGAACTGGCTCACACAACGGTGGGGATTAGCAAGTCTGAATCCCATAGAGCAGGCCACAGGTTGGAAACTCTGATGAAGGTGATATTCAATTCTCCGGGAGAAGTGAGTTAGCTGAAGCAGAGATAGAAATTCTTCTTTCTGACTTCTGAAACCCTTCTTAAAGTTCTCATTTGAAGGCTTCCAGATGATTGGATGAGGAGACTCCTCTCATTGCTGAGGGAAATCTCCTTTGTTGACTGCAGATATCATCAGCCATAGATGCAATCCTTTGGCTAATGACATAAATCCATCTGCAAAGCACCCTCACAATATCAATCAGGCTCGTGTTTGCGTGACCAGAGAACCAGACACCATAACCTAGCCAAGTTGTCTGTGCTGGTTTGAGTGTTTCTTGGACCCCAGAAAATTATATTCTTAAATTGAACTTATTGTGAACCTTTGGTTAGATTAGACCAGTTAAGGGCCATTTGATTAGATTGCTCCATAGGGCATAGCCCAGGGTGGGTCTTAATCCTCTTACTGGAGTCCTTTGTAAATGGAGGAATAAAAAGCCACAAACATAGAAAAGAGCTGCAGAGACAGAGAAGAACCCAGAAGCTGAGAGAGAAGACCCCAGGGACCAGAAGCTGGATCAACAGGACACAAAGGCTGAGAGGAAGCCACTTTAGCCAGAAACTGAAGCAACAGTGTCCTGAGGAGAGGGGAGAGACAAGGTGACACTGCCGTGTGCCTGACTGCCCATAGCTCAGTGAGAAAGGATCTCTGATGATGCCTTGATTTGGACAATTCCATAGTTTCAGAACTGTAAACTTTAACCTCATGAATCCACCGTTGTACAAGTCAACCTATTTCTGGTATATTGCTTGGGCAGCATTTAGCAAACAAAATATTGTCACCTGGTTTACCCCATCACAAGGGCCCTTGCTCACAGAACATCCTACTACCTGATACAGGCATTAGACCATTCCAGGGGGCTGGTCATCTCCAGTGAAGAACTGTCATTTTAATCCATTTCTGGACTGCTAGCTGCAAGTTGGTTTGCTCGCCACTATGTTCACTAAACAAATATCTATTAAGTGCCTTCTCTGTTAGGTTTATTTACACAAACAGCTGTAAGACAAGGGAAAGTGATGAAGGTGGTAAGAGAGGCAGAAATGGGACAATCCAGGGAGAAGTTGCAGAGGTCACTCACCGTTAGCGAGAATCTCTGGCCATGTCCAGGCACGATTACTGCAAAGGAGTAGATCATTCATCCTTCCACATAGGGTCCAATTACTCAATTAGTTTCAATCACTGATTGGGAAAATGTGCATTGACCAGGAATATGGAGGCTTGGGGTGAGGTGTAAGCCACTGAGAAACCATCATGGAGGAGGAGATGGTCAAAGGCAGTTGGCAGCCAGCTAGGCAGTTTCCAGGCAGAAGGAGTGGCATTGGACGAGGTGGGAAGACAGGAAGGTACAATGCTTTTGATGAACTGCAAATAATTTGAGGCCCAGTCATAGGATACCTGATGGGAATAGAATGGGTAGATGGGCTGGATATGGTGGAAAGAGCCACTGCCCCCTCCCCAAACTTCAAGTAAATCCTGCCAACTTTTTTTTCCTCAAAAATCCTTAAATCATGTCTGTTCTTTCCATCCACAGTGGCTTAGCGCCACCCTCACCTTCAGGACAATCTTAACAGCCTAGTTCATCTTCCTGCCCTGCTCTCACTGCCCCCAAACATCCTCCACAGGTTGGGAGTGGCTTCCCATGGCCCTAATGTAGAGGGGGCTAGACATCCAGCTGAGCTGGCTTGGACTGTTCCACCAATTGTCCCAGGAAGCAAAGACAAGCCTGTGACAGTGATGACAGAATTCCTACTGGACAGACTCAGCTCATCCCTATGAGTGGATACAAAACCCCATGAGACAACTCTACCTTTGGGGTCAGTCCATTTTCACACTGGCCCCCAAGCCCTAGGGCATGGACCAGAAACTTCACGGGGTCAAGCAGTGAATGAAAGATGCCTCCACAGTGAACTATTATAACTACCAGACCCCAGCCTCAGTGACCCCACACTGGAGTCTTCACCATGAGCCTCATATTGCATGGCTTTCAGTAGCAGAACTGCACAGCCCTGCGAAGGTGCCTCCCAGCTGCCTGTGTACCCGCAGCCAGCACAGGAAGGGCTGGGCTCTGCTGCTCCTGTGGGACCCCCTGCCTGAGGGTCAGGCACCATGAGCCTACAGCGGCATCTCGCCTGCCCTCAACACACTGCCCTTCAGCTTGCCTCCCCCCTGGGATGGGGATGCAGAAGCATCCAGGAAAGCAGAGTCTAGCTCATCTCCAGGACTGTCTTCCACAACTCCGCTGGATCGGGCAGAGACCCTGGGTCTCAAGCTTCATGCTTGCCTGCCCCATATCAACATGGATAGATTCCTGCACATCAACATGGATAGATTTTTTTTATGCTCATGCTTTGGTGTTTATTCCCTGAAATTGTCCACAAAATCTTTATGAGAAAAATCTCACTCAATTCCTGACTTACTGATCTCAACATTACTTCAGGAATTTATCTATCCATGTTGATAGATCCACAGAGCCTATGGGAAACTGACTTTGGTAAGTCTCAAAGCATTGCATTATCTAGAAAGCTTATTTCTCCCAAGCTGGGGGCTTTGGAGCCTCCACAGAATATTCTAGCTGCAGATCCCCCATCCTATTCACCTTCTCTCAAAACCCAGGTTTGGGGCCTCAGGCCTGGCCGCCCTGGTGGCATCTAAGTCCTTGCCTCTGGAAGGAGTCCCCTCACTTGCAGGTGTCCTGGGCACCTTCAGGGATGGGCAGCAGTTGCAGAGGGTCAGGCCCAGGATTCCAAGACCTCTGCTCAGGCTCCAAGAGAAGAAGAGGCTAGAGTCCTGGCAGTGCACACACTTCCAAGCGGACCTTGGCTGCTCTTCTCTGAGAGACTCTACTGCTCGAAACTGAAAATAGCCCTGCTTTGGGTGTTGTTTAACAAAAAAGCAAATAAAACATGTAAAATATCCCCCAAAATTAAGAAACAACAAAAAAGAAAAATAAGATTTCTTTATGCAAAAGTTCACAGGCCATTCACAAGGCACTGCACATTATGGCACTCCAAGAAAAGGATATAGAATGCAATCTTTCCCAAATTTTCCTGCCCATGAGCCCATTTCTCAGGAAGCATCTGAACAGCCTTTTCTTTTGCAGAATCCACACTGGGAAACACTAGAGCGAGGGATTAGGTGAGATGGGAGAAAGTTCATCAGGAAGGCAGCTAAGCCCAAAACCTGTATTATGTACTTAAAAAGTTTGGGAATGGTTGTAATGGCCACTAGAGGAGTAGATAAGGTCATATAAAAATGCCGCTGAAAACGCTGATCATGCATGAAGCTTATACAGCATAAAAACAAAATAGGAGATGAGGTAACTTTTAAAATGGATACCAATGAGTGTTGGGAAGGATGTGGAGAAATCAGAACATTCTTTCATTGCTGGTAGGAATGTAAAATGGTGCAGGGTCTGTGGAAAATGGTTTGGCGTCTCCTCCAAAAGTTAAGTATAGAATTACCATACCATCTGGCAATCCCACATCTAGGATTATACCCCAAAGAATGGAAAGTATGGCCTCAGAAAGTAAATGGAAAGTTACATGTACGTAGTGTTCATAGCATCGTTGCTCACAATAACCAAAGATGGTAGCAACCCAAGTGTCCATCAACAGGTAAGTGGATAAACAAAACGTGGTATAGCCATGCAATGGGATATTATTTAGCCATGAAAAGGAATGAAGTTCTGGTTCATGCAACAACATAGATGAACCTTGAGCCATCATGTGGAGCAAATATTGTATGATCTCATTTATATGAAATGATTAGAATATGCAAATTTGTTTATAGAATATAGGTTACCAGGGGCAGGGGTAGCAGTGGGTGGTAGGGAGTTTCTGTTTGGGGATGATGGAGAAGTTTTGATAATGCACAGTGGGGATGGTAGCACAACACTATGAAGGTGATTAACACTGCTGAAGGATATATTCGAATGTTAAAAGGGAAAATTTTAGGTTGTACTGTATATATGTTACTAGAATAAAAATTAAATGAAAAAACAAAGGCTGCATGACACAGTGAACCCTAAGGTAAACTCTGGGCTATAGCTAATAGTATAATCATAATACTATTGTTTCCTTAACTGTAGTAAATGTACCACACTAAGGCAAAAGTGTTAATAATAGGAGAATCTAAGTGTGTGAAGGGAGATAAATGGGCACTCTGTATTTTCTCCATGATATTTCTGTAAACTTACAACTATTCTAATTTTTAAAAAATGTAATTTCTAGAGATAAATATAATCTCTAAAACATAAAATTTCACTGGAATATATTAAGGAAATATTAGAAACTGCAAAAGAAAAGATCAGTGCACATAAATACATGGCAATAAAAACTATCGGAATCATTTTTATTGCACAGAGTGAAAAGAAGGAAAAATAATGAACAGATTGTCAGTCTCACATATCTGTAATCAGAGTCACAAAAGAAAGAAGCAGGGAAAGAAAATATATTTGGGGAAGTGACCAGAAGTATTTCCCATTTGATGAAAACTCTAACCCACAGATCCAAGTAGTCCAATAAACCCTAATCTGAATAAACACAAAGAAAATTAAACCAAAAAACCTTATAATAAATTGCTAAGCACAGGTGTGGTCTGTAATAGAGAACGTGCATGGTTTTTGTCCTTGGTTCCTGGGAGATAGCAATTAAATCTCTGGAATCTCCTGTGATAGCAGTGTCTTTGGTTATTCGTGGTGGGTCCTGGACCATACCTGATGGTTTATGCTAAGGAGGTAATTCAAGGTGTAGGTGGTACGAATGTAGTCTTAGAGTGCAGGGTGAAAGTAGGGAGCTGGGGCTTGGAGCATGTCATGTCAGCCACACTCCAGGGCATGCGGGAGGGCTGGAGGATGAGCTCAACCACGTGGACATTGGGTCAAGCCACCATGCCTGCGTATTGAAACCCCAGTAAAATCTCTGGACAGTGAAGCTCAGGTGAGCTTCCTTGATGGATAGGACACCTCGATATGCTGTGAGGGTGAGGTTTTCTGACTCTGTGAATAAAAGTAAATAAGTAAATAAATAAATATATCTATAAAACAAGTCTTTAGGAAAAAAAAGTATTGCTAAGAGCAGTGTATAAGTCCCATGATACAGCAGCTCTTCTAAAGCATAGAAACAAATGGGGTACTTCCTGGATCATTTTATGAAGCTTGAATAATATAGATTCTTAAACCAGTGAACAAATATGGGACAAGATAAAAATAAATAGAGTTTGGGCTTACTTATGCCAAACATTAAATTAAAAATAATAGTAGATAGAATAAGCATGCCCTTGAAGGATGACACAACATCACCTAGGAGGGCGGATTTTAATAACCCAGAAAAATTAAATATCAAGGAATCTAATGCCTCTACCTGAAAGAGAAAGTCAACATTTGTAAGCAGTTAATGGGTGTTTTTTAAATCCTTGGGTGAATCCACATGTCATTGCCAATGTCAATCAAACAGCCAGCCAGGCCCCAATCCAGGAAGTTAATAGCTGGTGTCTATCCTGGATTTTCTGTTCTTACCTGAACAGTCTGTTTATGTAAGTGGTCTTAGTGGTTCTTAATTCATCAAAAGTTTTAGTTTAACAAAGAATACCAAGCAATTAACCTCTGGTGGAAAAAAGGAAAGGATTAAAATAAGCAAAATTTATCAGTTTGTCAGGTTCTTCAAACACCATTTTGATGAGCTGAAAGCCACTAATAAAATAACGGTTACAGTGCTTATAAAACATATACCTCAATTATCATGCCACGTGAATTTCTGCCTAAACAGCCAATTGAAATGTAAAATATAAATCAGCGAACTGGATGCTTGGGCTACATGAAGCAAAAAGACTGACTTAACCAAATTCTTTTTCACTGTATTAGTTGAGTGTCCAGGATTTTGCACAGAGAAGAACTCCCTGAATGTTCTTTGTCTTGAGGAGCTGGAGGATATAAAGGAAAGTGATATTCCCAGGGGACCCCTGTGGTCCTCAGGCTGCACCCAGCCAGCCAGCTTGCTGCTGAGAGCCGCCTGGACCACACACTGGCCCAGGAGGTCCTGGGTAGGGATGAGGAAAGAGGAAACTCAGCAGGGCAAGCTGTCCATGGCAGCCTCAGTCGGTGTGCCTGCCTCAGACAGCACGGACTTGTCAGTAAGCGGCATCTGAGGCTCTCCCATTCCTTGCACAATTGCCAAGGAAGCTGTCCAGGCAACACATTCTTCTGCAAACCTGTCTGGACAGCAGGTCAAGGTCCTGCTCAAGGCACATCATCACTTTCCCTACCGACATTGTCTTCTCCACCAGGTGCCTAGAAGACCAGATGAGGTGGGGCCTGGCCAGCCCTGTTGCCTGGGCGGGGGGTGGTCTCTGTGATGGAGTACAGGTGTCTGCCTCTACCCTTCTCACCGGCCCGGCCCCTTCCTCTGCAGCCTTGGCAGCCCAGGGCCTTTGGCGTGCAGCTATTCACTCACTCAGGGCATCTGGAAGCATTTGGGCAACTTTGGGAGATCGGTGCTTGCCCAGCCCGAGGCACATGCTGATTTGGGCTTTCAAACACTCATAGAATGTTATTTCTAGCCAACAAGTTTTAAGGTGCAACTAGGAAGGCTTTGCCTTTTATAGATCCTGTTAATATCTTTTTATCTAAATATCCTCTAAGATATAACTGTGGAAGAAGCTTTATCAGAACGGAAGTCCTGCTTTCAGCAGCTCACATGTATAGAGTCCCTATACTTTAGATGCAGAACTTTGCTTTTTCTCATGGAGTCTTCTGCCAGAGGTCCTGGGGTTTTTGCTTTGGCTTTTGTCCATCTCCTCCTTCCCCAGCTTCCCAGGGCCTTTCCTTGGCCCTTCTACCATAGGGTGATGCCATATTCCCTGGGCTCCAGCCCCTGCACTTCTTCCTGGGGCAGAGGCCTCATGACATCACCTTTTCTGGCCATTAATAAACACTTTTCCTAGCTTAGTCAGGTCAGTGTCTCATCATTCTAACAAAGCCTCTGGCTGGCTGACGCAGCATTGCCAAAGAGCGTCTTCCCACCAATGGTGTGGAAGACAGGAAGGAACGAGCGGGAGGCAGCCTCCTGCCTCTCCTCCTCACCAGGCACATGGCCTGGCTCCACAGCTCCCAGGTCCAGGCCTCCAGGCTCCTGCCGCCCGCCCCTGAGTGAGCCTTTCTCCAAGGCCTTCAGTTCAAGGACAATAGGCTCCACGCTTCTCCCGCCTGCCGAGCAAAAAGAGTCCTGCTGCTTGAACTTTTTATCTTAGAGGGAAACCCAATTCATACCAGCGAGATCTGAAACTTTTTTCTGGGGCAAAGGGGCCCGGTGACAGGGTTCAGGGGTCAGGGACAGGAGTCCAGGCCAGTTACAGCTGGAAGGTCTTGTTTGTTTGAAAAGGCAAGAGAGTTGCAGGAAGGGTCACCTTTTATAAGCTGAAAATCATTCCTAAGACAGCTCCTCCAGGTATTCAGTGCATTTTCAGAAAATGGAGGCTGGGCTGAACTTCCCGGTTTAAGGGTGCACTGTCAGTAGCTGTCACCCATCTCCGCTCTGAGCATGTTGATACAAGCAGCGCTTTCCATCTCCACGTAACCCCATTGCTGAGCCCAAAGGCTTGGGGTTGGATCCTTAGCTGAGGCACTCCTGAGCAGCACGGCTACTCCTATTTCCATCTGATAGATTTCATAGGCAAGTAAAGTCAGTGAGGAAAACATAGAGACACGATGGCCTACGGTTAAGAGGGAAGAGGGCAAAAATTATCAGAAAACATTCCTTGTTTTCAGCCAGTCTGTCCTTGATGAAGAACGGTGTATTATACTCCAAAGGTTTTCAGTGCAGTATCACTGGTTATGCTCCACTTTCTGGAGCACTGGGGGAACTACTGAAATACCTGAAGTTTAATTTCAAAGTCTGTACTGGGTCTGCTAATGACTGTTTCTTTATCAGTGACAGGTAAGGATATAGAAAGCAGGGTTTAAATTATTTGGAAACTTTACACACACACATGTAGATGCACAGGGGCTAGAAGGAAAATGCCAGACTCACCAGGCAAACCTATGGCACAAGAAGAGAGTAAATAGCCAAGAATAAAAATTAGTGCTCTGTCTTCATGCTTGAGAAGCACAGAGGGTAATCTTTCACTTTAGAAAGAATACAGAAACCAGCCTGGCATTAAGGAGACTTTCTTGTCGTGTTAATTGTTTTATCATACTATCAGCCTCAAGCTGAGACCTTTCAGCCTTGCTATGAACCAAACTAAAAATGTCTTTTCCCTTTTCATATCTTATTCTAACTAATCAACTACTTCTTTCATGCTCATCTCTCTCTCTCTCTCTCCTCTACCTCTATCTCTATCTCTACTGCTAGCATTACCTCTCTACATCTCTTTATTTCCCTCACACACACAACACACACACAAACATACAGTATTTTTTAGCACCCTGTAATATCCCACCCAATTCTAGCCAGAGAAATTGCCCTTCCTGGGACTGGGGCTTAGGAGGTGCTCAAGGATATTAGGGTATTCTCTGGATAACCCAGTGAATAAATAGGAAGAATGGATGAGTGGAAGCAAAAAAAGGAAGGAAAGAAGGAAGGAAGGAAGGGAGGGAGGAAGGGAGGGAGGGAGGATAAGTGAATGCAAGACTTAATAAATTGATCTCACAGAGTCTGGGGTAATTGCATCCTCTGGACCACCTAGTTGCAGGGATTACGCGTCCCTCACAGAATGCAGTTACCATGTGTACTGCAGGCACCTGTTCCTTAGAACTGTCCTGGGCCTCGGATCTGGTTTCACCAAGGTCCCCCTACAGCTGCCAAGTGCCAAACACTCACAGACAACCCTGGCCACCGCGGCAGCCCCACATGAGCAGGAGGTGAAAGGCCCCGTGTGTCTTGACTAATCTCAGGATGCATGACTGGCCCCAATGTTTTCTTTTTCATGGCCAGCTCTCTATTTTGGAAAAAAAATGCACACACAAAAAACCGTTTCACGACTGTGTCCACATACTTTTTTTGGTAATGACTTTATTTCCTGCAAACTCCTTTCAGCATAAGTTTATGAGCAGTGAGTGGGGCCTGCTAACTTCAAAATGTTGATTCAAGAAGAAATGGCCTGAACTGTTGTGGCCTTGCATCATTTACCCCAGTCTTTCATTATTAAAATAACAACAACAATCCCCCTGTTTAATCTGAATTCCACCAGCAATGAAAAATGATGGGGTTCTTGGATTCTCGGAGGCAAGAATGGTCCCCGTGCTTCCTACGCCCTGCATCAACTGCAGCGGCACCGACCTGCCGCAGCACGGAGCTTGCGTGTCAGTCTCCTAATTCTTGTTTGAAGCTTCATCCAGTTCTCGTAGCAGCTGATTATAAAGAGTCTTTTGTGCAAATATTCACTCCAGATTAAGTAGGTGGAGAGTTTAATTTTGTTTCGTTTTGTTTTCGTTAATAAAAGATCAAGATGAGTGATGTAGGGTTAAGGAAGGATCACAGAACTCAGGCACTTCCTTCCTGCATGCGGCGTACTAAGGACTTCACAGAAAGCTTTACGCTTCACCTTGTAGCAATCTGCTCGGTGCCGCTTCACTGTTTAGACGTTTAAGGGACCTGCCTGGGTTTACCCAGCTAGTGAGTGACATAGTTAGGCCTGCTGGCTCCGATGTTCATGGTTGATCACTATAACTTGCTGCCTTCCTAGAGCTCATCTACATTCCTGTCCAAGCAGCGTGGGGTCAAATACTGGATTCCATGTAGAAGTCTGTTCAAGAAATGTCTGCATCCTCTGCTACGGTCAACGGAAAGCCCTGGAAAAGAGTTTACTGGAGAACTGTCTGACCATGAACTTCTTAAGGGAAGGATTCTTTACAGAGCCTAGCATAGCATCTTACACATAGTAGGACTTCCATAAGTCTGTTGGAGGAATGAATGAATGAATGAGTAAGTGAATGAATAGACAATATGACAAAGCACAACATGGACAAGAGTGGTTCTGTTCTGGCCAGATAGACTTTTTTTTATCCCATCAACCAAGATACACAATATTAAATTTGCTGGCTGTGGTAGTTTGAGACTTTTGTGGACCCCAGAAAGTTATGTTCTTAAATTGGTCCATTCCTGGGGGGGGGGGGGGG
>JAQZBX010008003.1:0-27528 GCA_029593785.1 Cabassous unicinctus | reverse complement strand
CTAAGAGGAGTCACTGAAGCCAGAAGCTGAAAGCCATGGGGCCCAGAGGAGAGGGGGGAGATGAGCAGACACCACCATATGCCTGATTGCCCACAGCTGCAGCCCAGGGAGAAAGTATGTCCTGATAATGCCTTGATTTGGACACTTTCACAGCCTTGGAACTGTAAGCTTATAAATTAATAAATCCCCATTTTAAAAGCCAACCCATTTCTGGTATATTGTCTTGGCATCCTTTAGCAAGCTAAGACACTGGCTAAAAGCAAAAGCCATTAGGAGGGGAAGCAGATGTGGCTCAAGCAATTGGGCTCCTGTTTACCATATAGAAGGCCCAGGGTTCAATTCCTGGAGCCTCCTGGTAAAGGCGAGCTGGCCCACGCGGAGTGCTGGCCCATGTGGCATGCTAGCCTGCATGGAGTGCTGGCCTGTGCAGGAGAGCTGGCCTGCATGGAGAGCTGGCGCAGTGAGATGACACAACAAAAAGAGACACAGAGGAGAGACAATAAGAGATGCAGCAGACCAGGGAGCTGAGGTGGCACAAGAGATTGAGTGCTTCTCTCCCACTCTGGAAGGTCCCAGGATCGGTTCCTGGTGCCACCAAAAGAGAAGACAAGCAGACACAGAAGAACACACAGCAAATGGACACAGAAAGCAAACAGTGAGCACAAAGCAATGTGGGTGGAGAGAAATAAATAAATAAATCTTTTTAAAAAGGCATTAGAAGGAAGAAGTGTATTGCTGACCTCACCCTGTACACATCTAGGAGAACACCACTCACTCAGAACTATGAGTCAGTTCTTTCCTGCTCAGGCAGGAATTAATCTGGGAAAGGAGACAAATGGGAGACAGGATGAGCCAGGGACAGTCGGTCCTGCCCCACTTTGCCTCATTCTTTTGTGCCACTTACACCAGCACCACAGTCCTTTCCTGAACACACTTGACAACTGCCCTTAGTTTCCTGAGGGTACCAGGCTGCCCACACTTGTCCATACTCTCTTTGCACATACTGCTGCGAGCAGCATGTAAATAAATACCAAAAGAAAAAGGAAATGGTTTTGTCTAGGCTGTTCTGTGGTCAGTCTGCTAGAAACAGGAAGCAATGCAATAAGGATATGGGCAAAATGTGAATCACTGGGGCAGTAAACAAATACCAGGGTTGAAGATATAAAATATACTCAGCCCTAAAGAAGGTCTAGAATTGGTTCCTGGCGCATAATAAAATATGAATCCATAATAGAAGTGTGTCCCCACAAGAGGTGGTATAGTGTCACCATTTACTAACATGAAGACACTTTGAAATGAATTTTGGCATCAGTTGGACCATCATGATAAAATTAAGTCCAGTTTTAATCTCCAAAATGGAAAAGTACTATGGAAAAGCTAGTTCACAGAGGGGCTAACAAGGCAGTCAGATGTTTGGAATACAAGATAAAAGGAGTGACTGTGTTTGAGTGAGTAAAGGACTTGGAGCTTTTCAGTTTATAAATCATTGTTTCCTCACTCTTTAGGGAACAGAACTTGAAAACTATATTAGATTTCTGGTACTTAGATCATACGTTGGATATTAATTGCAAATAGCCAGAGTTCAAAGTTCTTGCATACTTAAAGAGAAGAGATTTAGGGACTCCCTGAAGATCTTTCTGATCATCTCTTTTCTCGGGGAGTGGTGGTCTGGCAATTCAGTATCATCAGTATTATCTACCTGGACACCTCCAATATAGAGAACCTTCCATACTTGTTTTGCTTAAAAGATGATGATATTTTATCTATGTGAGTACTGTCTTCTCACAGCATCTTCCTACATTCATTCAACATCATTTAACTAAGCATCTATGACATTCAACTAGCCACTTGAAGGGCTTCAAAGTATGAAAATTAGTTCCACCATAAAGGGAATCAAGATCTATGACTGGGAGACATTCCAATGACAGCCCACGACACTGTGTGGCTTGTAGATAGGAAACCCAGGATGGACACAAACATGTGGGTGCTAGTTCTGCCTAATTTCATTAATTGCGTGATCTTGGGCAAGACATCGCTTTTCATTTTTTGGTTTCCTCATGTGCAAAGTTGGATAATCAACTGCTTGGCAATAAAACCAAAAGTGATTGCCCGTGTGATTGGGCATTCTAATCAGTAAGTCTGTGTTCAACTGTTACAGATGCTACAAGGCCGCTACAAGAGCATGCCTTGGCAGTGAGAGCTTTGGGGAGCCAGGACACAAAGCGAAGATGAACTTGGGAAAGAATTCACAATGGAGAGACCATATCATTACGCAAAGCAGCATCCAGGAATCTATCCCAGGACAGCATTTTCTTTTCAAGGATATTAAGCGAGAATGCCCAGACTCTTCAGAATTAATGCCAATTTAAACATGTCTATTTAAATATGCGGTTCAGAAGTAGAAGCATTAATATCGATGGTTTGGCATATTGGTCTGTTTTCTTTTTTTTAGGCACTGCCTACATGCTCTAGAGATTCTTGCCACTCTATTTGAAAATGTAGCAGGACTCCCTAGGATGGAGGTTTAATACTTTGTTGGTTATCTGTGGGTCTTTGCCCACTGGGATTCATATTCCATGGAGGCATTCATATTCCATGGAGGCATGGACACATTCATAGTCCATGGAGGAATGCCCCAGGTACACCCTTCCCCACACATACCCCTACCACCAACATCCTGCACCAGTGACCCTCCCAGCCATAGATGCCAAAAGAACACTCCCACAATTGTATTCTCAATCACAGTCCTCAGCCTCCCCAGAGTTCACCTGTTCTTTCCTCCAGCCCTCCCCCAGCTCCATGGATGGCCCAATCCACCTCCCCAGCCCCACTCACACTCACATTCCAGCAACATCAACTCCATGCACATCACTGCATCACTATCACCCCTGTCCACTGCCAACCCACCCCCATCTACCTTATCATAGATTCTGCTCAGATTGAGCATTGGCTCACCATTCTCCACTCCCTTTCTGTTTCCTGGTAGCCTATCTTCCAGACTCTACTTCTGTGAGTTTGCTCAATATCCTTAGTTCATATCAGTGAGCTCGTGCAATATTTGTCCTTTAGTGACTGGCTTACTTCACTCAACATAAGGTCTTTGAAAGTCATCCATGTGGCAATAATTCATTCCTTCTTACAGCTGAGTAATATTCCATTGTATGTATATACCACATTTTGTTTATCCATTCATCCATTGATGGACACTTGGGTTGCTTCCAACTTTTAGCAACTGTGACTAATGCCACCATGAACATGGGTGTGCATATATCTGTTTGCATCCCTGCTTTCAATTATTTGGGGTATATTCCTAGTAGTGGAATTGCCAGATCATATGGCAGTTCTATACTTAGCTTCCTGAGGAACTGCCAAACCGACATCCACAGTGGCTGCATCATTCTACATTCCCACCAGCAGTGGTTGAGGGTTCCTATTACTCCATATTCTCTCCAACACTTGTAGTTTTCTGTTTGTTTTTTTTTAATAGCTGCCAGTCTAGTAGGTATAAGATGATATCTTATTAGAATTTTGATTTGCGTTTCCCTAATAGTTACTGATGTTGAGCATCTTTTCATGTGCTTTTTAGACATTTGTATTTCCTGTTTAGAAAAGTGTCTAGTCAAATTTTTGCACATTTTTTAAATAGTCTGTTTGTCTTTTTATTTTCAAGATGTAAGATTTCAGATATTAGACCCTTATCAAATAGTAACAAAGATTTCACAGGGAGTGGAGGAAGGGAAAATGTGTGCTTTCACATATGTTATAATCTAGAAGTTAGCTCTTAACTCGGAGTGGAGGAGGGCTAAGAAACGTGACACCCGTGGTTAAAATATCAGTCAAAATATTGATTGTCACCAAAACCAACTAATTACCTATCTTCAGATTTTAAGGTTTTCTAGAGGGAAAATATCTGGCTACATTATTTTCACAAATAAATTTTTCATTAAATGGAAATTGAATGAGCTCAGAATAAGTTGGAAAGCAGTACATTTTGATTTGCCAGCAAGTCCTTTTCCGTCCTTTATCCTGGAGAGTATTCTGAGGCCTCTTTTCTTTTGATGTAGACATTTTGTCAGCTCAGTGCCTGTGGATAAATCTGTACTGGGGCTGATGTGTAGGAATTCATCCTTTATTCCAAGGAGATAGCAGAAAATTCCATAAGCAAAAACAGTTAATGTCACAGAAGAGGGTATGTGTCTCCTAACAACTCATAAACAGATCATCCAAAAAGACAGAGGAGTGACAGCCTCAGGTTTCAGGATGTCTCTTTCTGTGGAAGAGAGGGGTCTCCTTTGCCAGCACCTGCACTGAATAAGAGAATTTAGTGGCCCCCAGGTAAGAGTCCACAGTGTCGCAAACTCAGGCACTTCCTGAGTCACAAGGACTGTATTTCCAACAACTTCTTGTTTAGGAAGATCAGCCTGCACCCCATAAATCAACTCGGGGCTCCCAGATGGAGAAAAAAGGCAACAACAAGCAGCTCCCAAAGCATCAACTTCCCTCCGCCAGCTTTAGGGAGGGCCTGCTTCAAAGCTTGATTTAGCCCCAATGAAAGCCCATTAAATACGGTGTGCTCAGAGCCAAGAGCCCTGCTCGGACTTCCACAGGGCCGTCAAAAAACAAAAACCACTCCATTTTCTAACTTAAGGCTAAAAAGCTTTCCTTGCTCACAGCCCTAGGTCATGACGCTTGGTTGGTGGTTGCCCCAGGAACATTTGATGCCGATGTCGTTGTGAAGCCACGTGCTTTGAGCCATGGTTCTCAAATTCCCCAGAACTGCCTGTTTCCTTCAGTAAGAAAGTCTTTTCCGGCCCTGAACAGGAAGACTGAGGCCCAGGGTTTGCCACTTTCAAGCGGTGTCACTCCTCACCAATCAGAATAACAAGGCAAGAAAAGGAAGGGGAAACGGCTTCACGCTGAGCGCCCTTCACCTGATGCCAACTGACAAAGAAAGGCTTAGGGAAGCGGAAGTTCATCTGCAGTCACACGACGTGGACCCGATTCAATACGGTCATTGTTTTGTGCTTCAAGCTCAGGGTTTCGGAGTCAGGGAATTTAAACTAGTCTATACGGCTCCAATACGATGGAGAGCTCAGTGTTTACTGGTATTTACCCGAGTATTTTAAAACTAAGGCCGAATGCCAGTAAATACTTCTCTGTGTGCTTTTTTTCTTTCTGATCATCCAGTCAGTGCAAGACTGGATCTTGAGTCTACCTGAAGAGCTGTATGAAAAATGAATTATCTGATCTTTGAAGGCTTTAGTTTCACCCAACATGCTCTGAAAATGTCTTTGTCTACGTACGGTATCTCTGTCAATTTAATTTGGTTAATAGTCAGGAATGTAAAAAAAACCACATGACACTTGAAGGCACATTTTCACTCCATCTGCCTTTCTGACACATTTAGTTTAACTTAGGGAGTTGAAGCTAATTTCCTGGAGCAGTTTCCAGAGTCCTTGAGCAGAAAGGGAAAGCCATATAGCAACTAACATATGGTTGTTATTAGGTAAAACTTCTCTGTGCCATTCTGGTATCAGCCCACTCCCCCTTCCCCAACACCATCCCTTCCATGGATTAGGCGTGTCCACTGTGTTTAGAATGCACTCATTTTCCAAGGCTTTCTGGGGCAAGCATTAGCCAAGTACCCCCAAAAGCAAGGAGCATGTCCAACTCCTGAGCTCTGCACCCCAGCTCTCACCCAGCCCTGTGCATGTAGCAGGGTGGGAGAGGGTCGGCGGCTCAGCCACTGGGTCCTGACCAGTCCGTGAGAATGATCTCCTTCTACACAAAGGGGACACCAGGGCCATGTCCAATTGCTCCATGGGGTAGAGTCATACGGTGGTTCTCAGGAGCAGAGATCTTCAGCAGAAAAAGCCTGCCTGGACAGGGTGCTCTGTGGGTGCTCTAGGGCCAGACTGCATGGGTCTGAGTTCTCTGGCTCAAGTGTAGAAACTTTGTGACCTGAGAAAAATTACTTACCCTCTTCCAAGCTTCCAGAATTCCCATCTGTGAAATGGGCTTCCATATCACGGAGCTAAGGTGTGGACAAAGTGAGATAACTGAAGCAGTGCACTTAGCAGATTAACTGGTATGGAGGAAGTGATTAATAAATATTAACTCTTAACATCCCTTGCCCATCAAGTGAAAATAAATCTGATACCAAACTCAGAGGCTTGTGGTGAGGCCTGAAGGCATTAAAGTACATAAAAGCATGGTGCATCTTGGCACGTAAGAAGTGACAGTAGATGTTAAAGAAGGCTGCTGCTCCTGCTGCTCTCTGCATAGCACAGTGCCATTGACCCTCACCAGCCAGGGACCTTGTCTCAGAGGAAGGTCCTCTGGGGGTCTTGGATGCTCAGGAGATGACAGTAGGAAGATGCCATCAGTTCTGGACAAAGCCTCAGGGAAGAAGTTTAGTTTGGGGTCTAGGCAGCCACAGCAGAGAAGTGATGCACAAGTCATGGTGGTCAGGGGCACTCCTGATGGACCCAGGGAAGCCAAAGAGACAGACCAGACTATCTCAGGGTGTTGCAGGTGGCTTCTTTGATAGTTAAGGAAACAGACATCATCTTTAATTCCCCCTAACATTCTGTCAGAGTCCAGACAAATTGAGCCATCAATAGTAAGAACTTTAGAAGAGGGAGAAAGGCCATTTGGGGGTTGTGGGAGATGAAGGAAGTGGCATCAACTGCTCATCCATCTTCCTTGCTCACAGATCTCAGGATCATCTCCTTTCGGGAGGGATGTAGCTGGAACAGACACAAAGAGCAGATCCAAGCTGGACCATGGTTGGACCAAGGTCCTGGGCCCCCTGACAAAGTTCTAATCCAGAGAGAGGTCAGAGGAGTAGGGCTGGTTCTCGGGGCTCACCTGAAGTGAAGTGAAGGGGTTGGTCAGACCCCAAGAGGTAACAGCCATGGTAAAAGCCTTCTGCTTGGAGAAGAATTTTAATCATTCCCATGTGCACTGCAGCTCCCAGTATGCCCGGCGTTTCTCATTCCCTTCCCGCCCCCTTCACTGACTCTGCACGTGGTAGTCCTGGGCAGACATCATGACTGCATCAACGGTGATTTGTTTAGGCAACAACTTGAAACAATTGAAATATCGTGCTGGTTTTAATAATGATCCAAAGAATGCATGGCTACAGGAAACTCCGTGGATTTGTAATTCGGGGTTCCAAGTATTTGGGTTCAAGCGTGCCAACCCACAATGCCCGTTGGACCGTTCTTGGTGACCCTATGCTTGAATGAATCCAAGGCAGAGATGGATGCAGTGTCAGAGCCTGGAGACCTCCCCGAGAGGGCCCTGGAAGCTCTGGCCTCCTCCTCCTGCAGATGCCTGAACACAGAGTGAATGAACACCGACAGGAGAAGCAGCAGAGCTGTGAGTTCTCACAACGCTCTCTCCTGCAATCCACAGCCACAGCCATGTGTTGGCACGTCAGTCTTTCCCAGCTCCCGAGATGGGGGTGAGGGAAGAGATATGGGACCATGAGTCCCTTAAAGGTTCTTTCTAATCCCAAGGCTCAATGAGATACCAATTAAAGACTCTCATCAGAACCTGCTCACATTCTTATTTCTCTGGCCTTTGATCCTGGGGCTCCCTTCTCATCTTTTGGGGAACCCCAGACCATGTATATCTATTATTTCCCTGCTTGTTTTCTTTGCCCATTTCCAACACTGGGACTGATACTTTGGTTTCATTTCTGTCTCTTATTAGATCTGAAATCCCCAAGAGCCCTAGCAAGAGTTTCCCCTATTTCACATGGACCTACTTCTCAGTTTTAACTACTAACTCATGCACCCCTTAGTGAGCCCCTTGTACATACCAGGCTGAAAGAGTCTCCCAGAGTCAAAGGTCTGGTGTCATAGAGGCTGCCTAAAGGCTTCTTAAGGGCCAATATGCAGATCACAAAATAAATTCGGGAGATTGAAAGGCAGTGTGCAGCCTGTGCTTCACCGTAAGATGCCGGGGACAGATACTCCAGTTCCTAACAGAGGGATAGGGGTTGGCCTCAGGGACTCAGGCCAGGCTGGGAAAACCTAAATCCTTTGCTCATGAAAGACATTGCTAATGTTCCCAGACCTCCTTCCCACTGCGAGTAGACGTAGACTCACGCTGCCATTACGTGGGAGCTGGCATTCAGGTTGAAGCTTTCTAGCCTCCTGGCTTTGCCCAGTCATATATGCTGTCAACAAAACTGAGATAATACACAGTGAGGGACTCCAGGGTGTGTGCGGAACTGTCAGCAACACCTAGCAGAGACTGGGAACACCCTCCACTCGGAGACGGCGCGGCTGCTCCCTCGGCTTGACACACATGGCTTTGAAACAGAACCCTGCCGCACACATCGGAAGACCCCAACCAGACTCCCGCACAGCCAAGGGACAGAGCAGGACCTGGTCATGCCATCAGGCGGGGGGCCCAACTCTCCACCCCCTTGTGTACTTGGGTCTTCCCCTCTAACTCTCGTCCCTAAAGCACCCTTGTCCTTGATTAGGGTTCTAGCAGGAAGGTACCACGAGGAAGACAGCTGCTGTTTAGGGTCAGAGCTTTAATTTTAAAAAGGGGGTGTTGTGACAATATTAAGGTAGCTGGCAACACGCTGGCCTCCAACCTCCCCTGGGCAGCCACCTCTGTGGCTTCATCCACAGCTGACTCCATATGTCCCATGTAGGCATTCCAGCTCTGACTCTCCCATGGGCCTGGGTAGGAGACATGCCTGCTCTGCGGGAGTGTTGCTATAATATGCCTGTGTAATGGGGTGATGACCCGTTTTCCCTGGGCTCTGCCCAATCGCTAAAGACATAAGAGCACATTTGACAAAACACGTGGCTGAGATTTCTATGCAGAGCCACAGGGAATCTCTCCGCTGACAGGTTCAAGCTCAAGGGCCCAGCACACCTTGTGTGAAGGCGCTGCTGGGGTCCAGAGGCCACTGCCATCCTCCCAGTGTAGAAAGAAGAAACCTCTAGAAGACAAAACCTGCCTAGATCTCCACTGTGTTTTTTGTAAAACATTTCTACCCATGGGCCCGATGCACAGGAGCTACCGCTTGCCTGGTTATATAGAGAGAGTGGGGAGAACGTGGGGCATTCCGGGGACTCATCACTCTATCAAGACAGGGACACTTGGATGGAAGTTCCTGCAAGGGCTGCTCCTCTTTGGTAAATTATGGGTAGATTTTTACCACTAGAACCTGTGAGAGGAGAATAAGTGAGGAAATTACCACACAAATATGTATGTAGAAAATTACTCCTTAGGCAAAAATATGTACTCCTTAAAGTGGAAAATGGTGTGAAATGACAACGTAAATTAATTATGCATTTTGATTAAGTCAAAGGAACTCAGTCTACAAGAAAACAGTCCCCTAAGTCTGCCCCATAAATTCTGCTAATCTGGAGGAGAGAGGCTTAACTGGAATTTTTAAATCATTCTTAAAGTATTGGGCTGTAATGCAGGGTGAACTGCAAGCTGGAATTCTCATGTTTGTTTTCCCTTTGGACACCATAAAGGTAAGCCCCCAGCCCCTCTGCTCTTTGTTGTTACACAGCTATTGCTATTGCAAGGGATTCTACAGATGTCAGACGATAAGGCTCAATGAGTCAATACCGTCTTCTCCTTCCTTACCTTTCTCAAGGTGGCACAGAAACAGCTGGTTTTTCTCTGGAGACATCCTTATGCATTTTGAATCCAGGGCAGCCTCAGAGAGGAAGAACAACAAACAGCATCTTTTGCAGATTTGCTGTGTGCTAATGGATTTACTCTCCAAAGCAATCCAGTAAGATTGGTCCTCGTTACCCTTCTGTGGTGAGTCCAGAGCAAACTCCAAGGGTGGCCATGACCCCTTCAGCATCACAGAGCTGAGAAGCACCCCTCCTCAGCTGGCAAATGTGCCCAGGTCCAGCATTTCTCCATTGGAAACGATCTCTGCAGGGAACTGGAAAACAGCAAGATTTCCTCTTTTGTGTTTTGGCTTTCTATAATATTTTAAAGAAAACTCTTTTGGTATTTAAAGTCTTTTGGGGGACGGAATAGAATAATACTTGTGATTATTAATAATATAGGGATTAATTCTAAAAGTGGGCAGGGAGTTGCAGGCAGAAGGAACCCGATGTGAAAGGAACCCAGGTCGGAGGGAGCACGGAACAGGCAGGAAAATAAAGTCACCCAGGGTGGCCAAAGAACGAGGTGCCGAGGAGCATGGAAGGAGATGAGGCTGGCGGGACTCGGTTTTCACTAATCTGATAACAATCAGATGCCTTTGATTAAGGGTGAACTTTTCATGGTCTCATTTAATCCCTCTAACAATTCTTAGGAAGAAGACTTCATCATTTTCCTTTTACAGACCAAAAACGAAGCTTGGGGAAGACAGTTGCCTTAAGACCCCATAATGAGTACGAGGGGAGGCTGGGATTCCGAAGCAGGTCTGCAGGGCTTCTCAGCCCAGGTGCCTGCAGGCAGAGATGTGTACTGCAAAGTTAACACACATGTATGTGCTGGTTTTAAAATATATTCAAGAGTTTTGCAGGCTGGACTTGGCCAGGTGCTTCTAAGGAACAGATTACGGTGGAAGCAGCGATGCTTGACTCCCAAGGCTGGGCTGTAGAAGGCGCTGCAGCTTGCTCCTTGCTCTCTCTCTCCCTCGGATCACTCTCTCTGGGGGAATCCAGGTGCCATGTCCTAGAGATACTAAGCAGCCCTTTGGAAGGTCAACATGCCGAGTTGCTGAGGCCTCCAGCCAACAGCCAGAAAGGAAGTGAAGCTGCCTGCCGATCGCCATGTGTTCCTGCAGCGTCAATCAAGCCTTCGGACAACTGTGGCTCCAGGCAATGTCTTTTCTTGGCTGCAGCTCTTTACGAGACATCAAGCCAGAACTGCTCAGCTCAGCCTTTCTGGGATTTCTGACCTTCAGAAAATAAAGGTTTGTTGTTTTAAGCCACTGAGTTTTTGGGGTTAATTTGTTACACAGCAATAGAGAGCTAATACATCATGATTTTAAAACTCAGAAAATACAGATGCATTTAAAGTAAGAAATGTAACCTCCCCTTGTCTCTGCCCTCATCTCCCAAAGAGATAACCAGGGCATCACCCTTCCAGGAAAGGGCTTAGGAACTAAAGAAGGTTGTAGAAGGTGGTGGAAGCCATTGACTATCCAAATGGGAGAGTGACATGGTAAGACTTTCATTGTAGAAAGACCACCCAGACAGCCTTGGGAGGAGAGATTAAATGGGTGAGACAAGAGGCAGGTTCAGTGGTACAGATGGGAGAGGAGACAGTGGTGGTGAAGATGGAGAGAAATAGGGCAGAAACACAGAGTCCAGAAATATTTAAAGGTAGAATCAATAGAACCCACCTTCCTTTCCTCAACCTCTTCTCCCACCTGTAAGGTTAGTTGTCTGAAAAGTGTTTAGGAATCATTGGTTCATTTAGGGGGGACGGTGGTACATGAATCTGACTTCAGTGACCCATCAGCGCTAATCCCATCTATCCATCGCATTGTACATATGTGGCAGCCCAGAGAGGTCAAAGGACAGCCTCCAGATCTCACCGATGAATAAATGCAGAAGCCAGGTCTGACACTGTACCAACCTTCGCGACGTGCCAAGCTGCTAATTGGCCTAATAGGCATTTATTCGCACTAACTGTCTGCCAGGTTCTGTGCTAAGAACTCTGCGGTTATTTCTAAATTTAACCAGCATCCTCGTATGACAAGCACCTTCGCGATCCTCATTTCACAAGTTAAAGCAGCAGCCGGCATGCTGCAGCCTACACCCCCCGCTGCTGCTGGGTTTTGTAAATAAAGTTTTACGGGAACACAGCCACACTCACTTGCTTAGGAATCCTCCAGGGCTGCTTTGGAGCCCCAGTGGTGGGGTGGAGAAGCCGAGCCAGAGGCCCTAAGGTCAAGCAGAGCTCTAGCTGGCCCTTTACAGAAAAGCGTGCTGACTCCTGAGTTGGACCCAGATGGGAGAACCAGCAAGCTGGGAAGTCAGCCCGGTTGAGCCCGGGCCTGTTCTGGCTCGAGACTGCTGCGCACTTGCACGCTGAGCAGGTTTCTGCAGAGTGACGAGCGTGAGGCTGTCCTTGTCTCCTTCCCTTCACAGCAGTGCGGAACAGCTCACTGAGGCAGCGATCTGAGGCTGTTAGCAGCCCTTGTAGTCTTCACAAGGCCCGGGAGGGGATGCAACTAGGCTTTGCCAAAAGGAGCTGGGCAGGAAGGCCCTGGCAGCCATCTGATGACAGACTTCCTGTTTGCGGCCTCTTCTCCTCTGTCTTTTCAGAGAGGTGGGCATGGCGCCTCCAGCTGGTGGATCATGGTGAAGACACCCAGCCCCAGGAGAGCACATCTCTGTGGTCCTCAGGGAAGCCTGCATCCCAGACGGCTTGTCAGACTGCAGCGGATCAATTGCTGTACTTTTGTGATTGCGTTATAAGTACCCTTTCCTTAAGCATTTTTTCAATTGCAGGTCTAAAATCTCGTTCCCTCTGAACATGGTATTTTTCAACCTGCCTTCGTCGGGGCTCAAACTGGCTGACCCCACATCAGGGACAGACCAAAGATAAAGCAAAGCAGAGAGAGGGAGGCACTGCCCAGACAGGGGTGGCTGCACTCACCCTGCTCTCACGGGGCGTGGCCGCGACACGGGCTGGAGGGAAAGGCGTGCGCTGGGCACGTAGGGGGAAGAGGGGCCCCAGGCAGCCAAGGACAGGCACCGGTTGGGGAACACTGCCGACAAGAGGAGCCTTGTTAGACACAGGGATCTGTGCCCTAAGCCCCACGCCAACCCCCTGGCCTCTCATGGCTTGGTCTGTCTGCTGTGTAGAACAGGAGACAACCAGGCATCAGCAGAGATATTAGAAAATAAAATTGTCGGTTTGGTCCCATTCTCGTCAGCGGTAGGTTTGGCCCAGGCCCTGCCCCGGCAAGCAAGACCAGGGGTGCTGGGTGGGCCTCCGGGCTGAGGGCATCAGTCTCAGAACCTGAGATTCCACCTTTACACTCATTCCCCTGAGATTAGAAAACGCTAGACTGTAGGAATTCCCCATCAAAATAGACATCCAGCTGGGGCAGGGGAAGCAGTCATTAGAAACTTGGGCTAAGAGCTAGCACTCCACATAGAGAGATTGAGAGGCCATGAGTTTTTGTTTGTCTGGTTTTTTTGTTTTATTATTATCATTGGAATAATGAAAATGCTCTAACAATGATTGAAATGATGAATGCACAGCTATGTGATTATACCAAATACCATTGATTGCACACTTTGGATGGATTTATGCTTTATTAATACATATCAATAAAATGATTTGTTAAAAATATTTTAACATCAACAGATGAATCACATGTTTCCCAATGGGAAAAAAAAAAAGAGCAATCCAGCAAGGATTGCAGAAATGTCAATCAGGGGAATGGGGGAGGCAGCTGAACCCAGTTCATCTAGAATTTATCAAGTTCCCACCACATGCCAGAGCCAGAGGTAGGTGCTAGGGAGGAAGAGCTGCGCTTGAGGTCAAGGAGACCCAGATTTACGGGTGTGTGTGTGGGGGGGGGGTGTTGCAGAATGATGGCCCCCAAAGACGCCCACATCCTAATCCCCAGAACCTATAATGTATCACCTGACGTGGCAAAAGGGACTTTACAATGTAAGTCAAGGACTTGAGCTGGGAGATTATCCTGGACTGTCCGGGTGGCCAGTCTAATCACAAGGGTCCTTCTGAGAGGGAGGCAGGAGGGTCAGAGTCCAAGAAGGAGAGGTGAGGATGGAAGCAGAGGGCGGCGTGACGTGACGTGAGAGGGAATCAGTCTGGGGCACCTCTGAAACCTGGCGAAAGGCAAGGAAGCCGCTTCTCCCCTAGACCCTCCAGGAGGAACGCCGTCCTGCCAACAAGGAGTCAGCCCAGCCAGGTCTGGGTAGGGCTTCTAGAGTCCAGACGGTAAGAGAACAAATCTGTTCTGTGTTAAGCCACTACATTTGTGGTTATTTGTTGCAGCAGCCACAGGAAACTCATACTTACAGGTCAAGCCGGGATGACAGTGTGTCCGGGGGGCTGTGGGAGGACAGAGGAGCCAAGCCCGGGTTTCTAAGGATGAGTAGGAGTTTGACAGACCAGGGGAAGGGCACTCCAAGGAGATGGGACAGAGCAGCAGACAGTGTGGGTCAGTAGAGTAGGAGGCTGGGGAGGTATGTGGAATCCCGCCTCCAGCCACACACATACGTTTTAGTCCACGTAGGTGGCTTAGGCAGCACAGGGGGCCTGGGATCACACTGACATGCTTAAGAAACAAATACTCTAATTAGATCTACCCTCAACTGGGCTATTTTCATTGGCTATTAATCAGTTCTTAAGCCCACCGATGCATTAAAAACACAACTACTGGCTATCTACCAAGTCAACACATGAATGAGGCATGTGAAATTACCATTCTGCTATTTTAAAACAAATTTAAGAGCTATTTAAATTGATAAAATCAAGCCGTTACCTCATCTTGTAGATGCTCCAATTTCATTACACCATATCAAAAATACCCAAATCCTAAGAAAGCTTAGAGGCCCCCAGACCTCAGAGGAGTTGTCTGTTAATTTCATAAACATGTGATTCTCAGCACCAGAAACAGAAAACACCTGGGATGGCCACGGCACAGGTGTTGGAGCCAGCTCTGCCTTCTACTGGCTGAGTAATTTTGGGCAAGGTGCTTAAACTCTCTGACCTCAGTTTCTCCATCTGTGAAACAAGGACGACGGCCCCAAGGTCCGTGAGTTGTGATGATCAAATAACATGACACACAGATAGGAAAAAGTGCCTCTCGGAGCTCAACTTTCTGCCCCACCAGGTAGTGTTGACAAGAACATAAGTCCAGCTGCACTCCGGCTCAGCCCCGTCCCACGGCAAGCCCGGCGGTAGGGGCTGCTGGAGATGCTGCAGAGACCCCCGGGAGGCCACCAGCTGGGAAAGAGACTCATATTTGCGTGTGGAGGGCCTGCTCAGCAGGCAGGCCAGAGCTAAGAACTTACCAGCAAAGAACTTCCCAGACAAACGCCCATTCCCATGGAAGGGGGTGGAAAAGGGCCAGGTGACTGCAGGGTGTTTGGCTGGGCCTCTCCCCGGGCTGTGCCCGGGTGGGCTTTCGGCGCAGTGCGTACCCTGGAACCAGCTCCCAGAGACCTCAGCAGCCCCCCTTTGTTGTGCCGAAGTGCGACCTTCCCTGACCCTGTGTCATTTGAGATGTGACCACAGAGTCTGCCAGACCTCCCCGGAGCTGGCCTTTTCTGTGTTGCCTTATGGTCTGTTGACACCCGCCCCAAACGCAGGCACGCCCACAGAAAGCTCCTCCAGCTTACACTCATGGCCTGCACTCAGCTGGCCTATTTCACATCATCTCTGAGCCTTTTTGACGGAGGCTTTCTTACATATACTGGAAAGATAACAAGGATTTCAAAACGACGTTTATTTGGTGTCGGCTGCATCTGACGCCTAGTTTGAGTGGAATGTAATGGAGGCCAAATGCATTGCTGAAAGCAAAGGGACAGCAAGCCAGCTACCTCTGGAACTAACTGCCTGTCAGCAATCCCATGAAGTGGGAGCCCTCTACTTTTTTCAACCTATCTTCAAAATAATCTCCTGTGTGATATGTATTTGGATTCACAGGTTTCATCACCCTCAATTTGTAGCCAGGGTTCCAGGGCTCCATGAGCATGTTTTCTCACTGCAACAATAAGATTCAAAATAAATTCAGAGCAATATAGATACGAGGGTTAAACCAGTTATAAGCAAGGGCTGGAATGGCTAGTTTGAGCCGGGAAGAGGGGGCGTTGGTCTGGGGATTGGGACACTCTCCAAAGCAGTGCAGTGCCATCTCCACGTGTATTTCATTTGGATGTAACTAAGCTGAATTCATGTCATCAGCTCATTGGTGATTTGGAGGCCAGCAAAGCCCAGTGGAGTGAAACATTGCATTAGACAGAAATGATGGCTCGCGTTCTAACCC
Organism: Cabassous unicinctus; assembly: GCA_029593785.1. Lineage (NCBI taxonomy): Eukaryota > Metazoa > Chordata > Mammalia > Cingulata > Chlamyphoridae > Cabassous > Cabassous unicinctus. Next base: position 11,540 of record JAQZBX010008003.1, on the reverse strand, counting down.
TGTCACCTTGAGACAATCATCTGTAAAAGGGGGTAAGGAAAAAGAGATGCTACAATCACCTCCTTGGGCTGCACTGAAGGTCAAGATGTGCTCGTGCTTACGCAAGCAGAGGAACAAAGTAAGCCCTTGCAGGGCGCGAATGAAGGAGACACTGAGCCAGAAGGCGCTACGGAAGGCCAAGTAGGAAAAACATCAGCGTCCGCACTTCCATCCACTGAAACAGGACACGATGCATCATTTTCTGCCATCATTCAGGGATAAAAGCTCCGCTTCCAATGCCTTCTGTGGTTGTTGTGAAATCCTGGAAGAAATCCCCAAATTCCGCGCCCTCGCCGCGCCAAGCTTTTGTTCTACCCCCAGGTGCTCAGGTTGTATTTCTTTTCTCCCGGCACCAAGCTGGTGTCCTACTTGATAGAGAAGATCAAGTTCAGTGGACAGCGGTGCCCTTCTTTCATCTCCCAGCACCTCTCTTTTTGTTCCACTCATCGGAGACGGCCTTTTCCTTCTTTATTGAAAACGAACCGCTTGACCTGTCTTCCTCCCGCCCTGAGGTGTCAACAGCCACCACCCTCCCAGCTCCCACCCCAGCCACCATGCTTCCTCAGGAGCCCTCTCTTTCCCCACTGCCATGCTCTTCCTTGACCATTTTTACTTTCCATCCACTACACATAAATCTCTCCTTTACTGTAAAACACGGGTTGACCTAGTTGATCCCTCAAATTAATATTCTATTTCTCTTTTCCCAATCACTGCAATACTTCACATTCCGATTTTAGTGAACAATTATGTAATGAGTCTGGATTGTGCACCAGGCACGGGACACCACCGTGCTGAAGGAGAACCCCCCTCCCCAGAGGTGCTCACAGGGGATAGAGGACACAGCCCCACAGCATGTAAGTGACATGTAATCTGAGGTACAACATAAAAGCAGAGACTGAATAATTCCATTGGGAAGGCGATCACAGAAGGCTTCCTGGAGGAGGCGGTAGTGAGTTTCATCTCCATCATGTGGAATTTGAAGTCCCTGTGAAAGGTCTGGCCACAGATATCCAAAAGGCTGCTGACCACCTGGGTCTGAGGTTCAGGGACGCAATGCAAGCAGAGTGCCTCAACTGGAGCTGACAGTGTGTCTGGGCAAAGGCCTGGGTTTGGATGAAATAACCCAGGGGAGGGGAGAAGGACGGATGAAGAAGCGCAGCCTCAGGCAGAACCACGGGGCCTGTGGGTCTACGTGTGGGGGAGGCTGAAAATCAGTTCAGCTTCGCTGCCTTGGCCCTTGTCATGCCATCACCCCTGACACCCACAGGCCGGCCTCACACTCTGCTGACATCACACTTTCTGCAAATCCCGGGGCCTTTTGTCCATAGAGGTCCTGCTTGACCTGTGGCCTCTGGGCACTGCTGCCCGCGCTCCGTCCTGGCTCCCTGCTCCCCAGCTGCTCTTCAGTGTAGCTGCGGGACCTGGTTGCCCTCCTCCATGCCTGTCCGCTCAGCTTCCTCCTTTGTGCCTTCGCCTCCTGCCTGCTCCATTTATCAGGAAAATATACAAAGACGGGTCGAGTTCCCACGTGCCCCAGACTCAGGCTGGAGTAGGTGGGGGTCAGGCTGTGGACCCATAGGGTAAGTCAGGCCATGCAAAAACCTGGAAGGCCAGACCCAGAAGCAGGGGGCTCTCCATCTATCTGCGGAGGCGAGCATCGGCAAAGAGGAAGCGGACAGTAGAAGGTACTGGGTGAAAAATGCCAACACGCGGACTAAACGGGTTTGCAGAGAGGGAGAGGCCCTTTCTGTCTGCGAGGGCGTTGATGTCAGGGATCCTGGGTCACGTCCCCCATTACCTCTCTTGCAGGGCCTCTGCTATCACGTGTCATTCTGGAGAGCTGCCACCTGTTTGCACCTGCCTCCCCCACTGGACAGTAAGCTCTGTGAGGTCAGAAATCACATCCTGCTTACCTCAGCACAGCCTGGCACCTGCTGGATGCACAGTCAGTGTGGAGGTGATTCCCTTCCCCTAGTCTTTCCCACGTGACATGGTTTCTAGAACTCTCTGTCCTTTTCTTCCGAACAGTCCCTCTTAGGAGGCCCAGGGGTTCCTGGCAACAGCTCTCATTTCTGGGTGTATGATGTTCAGCCCACACCCCCACTGCACATCACAGATGACCTAGAGGTGCCCAGAATTATGTCAAATTCAGCACATCTCAAACCAGCCAATAGGGACTTCTGCCAATAGGGACTTGCCTTGGTGTGGCTTCCCCCACCAAAAAGCCAGCCTTAGAGAAGTTTATTATGAGAAGCTATCCAGAGAAAGGAGTATGGATCTGGAGAGAGTGGCAGGGAAGGAGGAAAAGCCAACACAAGGATGTGATGACAAGCTGGCGCACCCACTGGGACATCACAAGGACAGAAGAGACTTCCAGGGTTGTCTGCCCAAGAGACAGAGGGGAAGCCTGTCTCCACCAGCTCCTGTCTCCAGTGGCTGAAGCTGGCCCTAGTTGCTGTCAGCTCTCCTGAACTTCTGGGTTGCCCACGCATGAGGCCAAGCAGGCTTCCCCAGGCATCCCACGTGGAGTAATCAGACAAGTAAGAGAGGGGAGGCATGCTCTTGAGGGGAGCTGTTGGCAGCACAAAGCTGGCCAGTCTATGTGCAATGGTTCACTATAGCCACGGCTGGAACTGGGGGCAGGACCGTGACTGTGCACAGCAGGACAGTGCACTCGAGATGTCCGGGCCCCTGGCCTCCTCCCGCTGGCCCGCCACCCCCTTAGCCAGCGGGCTCATTGAGCTGTCTATACCTCTCCTTTGCTACCTTTCTCACCACTTCCAAGTAAATGCACGCCTGCAGTTCTTCTCTCACGTCTCTCACATGTATCTGCCTTTGCCATCTTCTCTGCCTTAACCGTAGTCTAGACCCTCAACCTTACCCACGTGGATGAGCTTCATAGCTTCCCAATGGACCTGACCTCCTGCCCCCTCCCCTCCAGCCTCAGGATTCCCCAAACCCTGCTCTCATTGTGCCACTCCCCAAACAACCACTTGGCTGGTCACTCCCAAGAAATAAGAAACAATATGCCAAGGGCCTTTTGGAGGAGTTTGGAGTGTCCTGAAAGGGGATATAACCATTTATGCACGATTTGCTTATCCATTCTTCTGTTTGATAGTGTTCCTGAGAAGCTGCTCTGTTTCCAGCCTGGTTCTAGGTGTAGGGACACAGCCGTGAGCGTCACAGGCGAGACCCTGCCCCCGTGACGATGTGCTGACATTCCAGCAAAAGAGGAAGACCACAAACAAATATAGAAATAGTCAGTTTTGATCATGGCTCTTACGTCGGTAAAAAAAAGAAATGACCACAACAGAGTGACCTGATGGAGTGACAGCATGGTGGGCAGGTAGCGGGAAGAGTGTTCCCCGAAGGGTGGCAGCCGGGGCTTCTCCAGAAGCAGCCACACATCAGGATAATCGGGCTGTCACCATTACGATTGTTTTAACAAAGGGACTATTGACATGGGCAGGGGAGGTTCCCGAAAACGTGGAGCCTCATCCCAAGTCTGCCTGGCCGTCCCCACCTGTGCCCACGCCCCTCCTCCCCTCTGCCCTTACCTTAGGGAGACCTGGTTGGGTTGAAACGTTTGAGCTGTGCTCCAGCTTCAACCCTTAGCGCGAGCTCCTGGCCTGGAGCTGAGACCACAGCCCAGGAGGGATGCCCTCCAAGCTGGCTCTGCTCAGGGCTCTTCACTGAATATTCATAGCTGTTAATTTCTCTTCTTTGCTGTGCATGCTCCCCAGGGTGATCCGAAGAAGCCAGATGCCTCCATCAGCTTTAGACTCATTACTGTTGCCATGGCAACTAAGTGCCTCAGCCAAGTGATCTCCCAGGGCCCCACCTTCCCTGCACTCCATGCTGGGCCACCCCTGATGATAGGGTGGGTGGGTGAGTGTGACAACACCACGGGTGAAGCCCACTCTGTCCCCAGCAGGGAGGTGGGTCTCCCCTGTGGTCATCAGATAGAGGAGCACCCAATCCCAGAACCCGCCGCGAGGGTCTGGGGGTTGGCTTCTGGGATCAGTTCCTGCATTAGTCAGGGTCCCACAGGAAACAGAGGGATACTCAAATTAGGATAATCCAAGGAGGGTTTATTTTATATTGTTTTTTTGCCTCAAACATATGGGAAGGGTAGAGGGGCTTATACAGAATAGTGCAGTACCCGGAAATGAGGGCCGGAGTGGCTGAGAGAAACCAGGGAGAAAGTCTGGTGGAAGAGGCGCCCTGGGAGAAGCAGTGACCTCAGTCAGAACCTGCCAGGGAGGGCACAACGGAGCTTGTGCGCCTTCCCTCTGCTCTCCTGCAGCGCGCCCCCTTGGCGAAGCCAGAGCTCGCGAGGACCCGTCACTGCAGCCCACGCGGGTCAGCCTCCCAGGGCCGAGAGCAGCAGAGCAGGAGGCGCTGACTGAGCACCAGCACAGGTGACTTCCCAGGTGATTTCTCACGGACACGAGCTGACAGCCTTGCAGAGATCTAGGTCAAGAGTATTCCAGCCTCTGGAGGGAGAACAGTCCCCCAGGCGGCGCGATGCTATAGCCAGGGGGACCTCTGGCTTCTCCACCTGCACAGGTGTATTGGCAGTTCAATGGGCTCCCGGTGCATTTACACACTCCTTGGCATGCTCAAAGTCCCAGGTGGACCGCGGTGTGACCCCAACACTTATTCTCCATTAAATTCACTCGGTCAGTCACCTTAATTGGGAAGCAGAGGCAGCGTGGCGTGCCCAAGAGTCCTGAGCCAACCACCTCGGAACTAGGAAGGGGGCTCCACTTCCAGTCACAAAGGTGCGTTTCCTACCCAAACTGGGATATTAATCTTTATCTTTAAGTGACAAGGGCTTTCCTCCTTCTTTTCCCCATTTTTTTGTTAAAAAAGCTTGAGAACAGTGATTTTCGAACTGAAGCTCAAGATCATTCCAAACCCGGAATGGACAGTTCTTCGGTGGAACTCCTGGCCTGCACCTGTAACGTATACCCACCTCCGCAGGTCCCAGTGTCTCCTCCCCGGGGGAATAAAAGCACCTGTTACCTGGCCCTTGGCAGTGGACCGTGTGAGTATAACCTCTGGATCTCCAGAAAATTGACACGACTATACTCGACTCAGTTTCTAAATCTTGCCACTACTCTGTGTCTGGCTTCATGTCCGTGTCTCAAATCTGAATCCCGCTGGCGACACCAGCATGCAGAAGTCATCCTGTGAGACTGGAGGCTGTGCCTGTGGCAGGTGGCAGCGAGCCGGTGCCTCTCCTACTCATGCATTACTTGCGTTAATCAGCAGCATCTGCGGAACTCTCCCCGCTAAGGCACGCTGGGCGACCCCTGGGGGGGTGCAGCTGCGTCCTCATTCGACTTTCAGTCCCCCGATGGCGCTGTGAGTAATTTGTGATCCCAATCAAGAATGCCTTTGAGAAAACTTCTCTTAAGTCTGTTCGCTCTACGTTCCTTGGGTTTTGCAGCCCTGGAAGGTCAAGTGGCCCCGCTGGCTGGTTGTCCTCTTCCGTCGGCCAGATTCCCATTTCACACGGCTCTGTGGGAACACGCTCAATCTTTGGGAGCATGCTTGCCCATGAGATGAAAACTTGGCCAACTATCTGAGAAGGAAAAATCCAGAAAGCCTCAGCTCTTTAGGAGGATATTGGGAATTGTGTGTCACGCAGACACCTCAAAAGTCGCCCCCATCCGTCCATAACTCCTAGCATGTTTGTGATAACAATTGCGTCAGCTACCTGGGAGAGAGCCACGGCTAATTTTCTGCTGAGTTGGAGGTAGAGCAGCCCGGAGCAGAGCTGATGTTTACTAGAAGTGCAGCTGTTTCCCCTCCCTCTGTCGCAGGAGGGAAGGCTGGTCCTTTAGCTGGGACAAGGGAAGGGCCCGGGGGTGGGCAGGGAAGAGGTGGCCCGGTTAGGTTGCCGGTAAAACTACGGGATGCCCAGTTAAGCTGGGAATTCAGGTAAACACAAGTCGTTTTTCAGCATAAGAATGCCCCCAGAATACTTTCTTAAGCGAAATTACGTGAATTTATCTGAAATTCGAATTTAGCTGGGCTCCTGTGTTTTTTCTGGCCACCCTGGAATTGGGGTCAGGTGGGTCCAGCCTCCGTCCCGAGGCCCTGAGCGGAGCAGGTCCAGATGGAAACGTCCAGGCGCAGAGGCCGGCAGCCAGGCCAGGAGCCGAAGCCCGGGAAGTGGAGCCCAGCGGGAGCAGGTCTGGGACAAAAGGCGAGGCCAGGACAAATTGTCTGCAACAATAGGCTGAGCCAGACAGCCCAGGGCCACAGAGGCGGCTTTTGTGTGTTTTTTCCCTCTCTCTTTTTTTTTTTGCTGTCAGGCAAATTGAAACATAATTTCTGTAGTCCCTGGGAATTTATCTCAGCCGGCCAAGAGGGAGATAAATAAAGGCTCATCTGCCCCCTCCCCCGAAGGTGGCCTTTCCTATTCTCTTCTGGATATAAAGGTGATGGCCAGGGACAAGACTCGCAGCCAGCGCGCCGATAAACGGGGCGGGGTCGTTATTCTGCGGTCTGCTCAGGCCTTTCCCACCCCTTCCTCTTTGTCTTCACAAAAAGTGAATGCTGCTTACAGGAAAGTAACTGCATCAGGGTCGTTTCTGTTCCGAGCTCAGCACCATTTCCTCCAAAATGTTAGTCAATGTTAAAAAAAAATAACCAACAACAAAAGGAAAACCCAGGAAAGCGTGAACGAGGAATTTTGACCTTTATTTCCTAGAGCACTAAAGCGGGGGAGCGGCCGCTGTCCTCCGCACACCTGCGGGGGTTGTTGATGACGCAGATGCTAAACGCTGCTCCTGGACGACCACAGGCGTCCCTGGGGGCAGGGCCGCTGTCTTAGTCACTTATTCAGGATCGGGCGCCTTTTTTAGAATAAATAGTAATATGAAATACTGGCACAGATACGTGTGAGTGTGTGTGTTTGTATGAGAAATACACGTCACTTTGTCTGCTCAATAACCCTACGAGACAGGTAGGGTTAACCTACCTGTTAACGCCTCAATAACGCCTACGAGATGCCCATTTTGCAGATGAGGAAAGTGGAGGTTCAGAGAGGCTAAGTCATGTGCCCATGATGGAGCTGCTGCTGAGGGAGGCGCGGGCTGGACTGAGCCCTCCCCACCAGGCTCCCTTGCCGCCCAGTGGATGGGTCTTGTAGACATTTGTCATGACTGGCTACATGGAAAGAGAAACTCAGAGTTAGGGCAGGCCTCTCCCCCCATACACACTCACATTCCCCCAGTGTAGACGCCCAAGGTAGACAGCGTGAATCCAGGCTGTGTGGAGTACGTGCAAGGACCCTTCCTTTCTGGCCTGGGCACTTGGGCCACCGTGCGGGCTGCGCCCCGGGGCAGAGGCTCCGAGCCCTGGCCTTACAAGGGGCTTGAGAAAGGGCCCAGCACTGGCCAGTTTTCCTTCTCAGAGCGACGTTGGCCAGGCGCCCTGTGGTTTTGTGGAGAACACCAACTAAGGGCATTCTGCCTGGTTTCTTAGCTTCAGGGGGCACTTGCCATGCCCTTTAAATAGATGGGATGACCCTGGCCCTCATCTATTAACATAGGAAATGCCAGATTCGGTCCCAGAAATAATTTCAAAGATGAAACCCCGTGCGTTCTCTGGCCTGTGGGATTCTGGGGAGCATAGTTCTACATTTTCCTAACAGGTGGGAGGATAACCGTCATAGTTTTCGTTGGAGCGATGATATATTTAGTGTTTGTTAAATTTAGATTCCCTATTTTTTCTGTTGCTAAAACATCTACACACAAATAAGATGCGATTTTTCTAGTCCAGAATAAACAGAGCAAATAGTTTCCCAGACGCCACAATCCCTTACCAAGAGCAAGCGTGGACGGCCGCCATGGGCTTCCTCCACGCTGTTCCCAGCTGGGCTGAGTTTTGTCCAGTTGCCCGTTGTGAACCGGCTGAACCCAGGGCACAGGGTGAGTAACTCTGCTTCTGTGTGACCCTTTCAGAAAGGGCTGTTTGCTTAGCTTTGTTGCAAGCCTGACCTTCTCTAGATCTAATGCCAAGTTATTCAGATGGAATTTTCTGAGCCTCAGCTTGCCCAGACTGATAGACTCATGGGCTCTTGGGATTGGAGGGGATTTAGAGACCCCTCAGTACCACCCCTCAATACCAGCATCTTCCCCAAATGGCCAGGGTAGCTCTCTTAGCTTGGCTCTGGCCAGGGAGTGACCACTTACATTCCAGGTCATTCTCTTCTATCTGCCTCCCTGTTGGAGGCACACTTCCTTCCAGACAGAGCTCCAAGTTCTGCTCTCCAAGGCCCCACAGAATGTGTCTAGTCCTCCTTTCACTTGAGAGACATCAACATATTTGAAGATAGTTATCACATCAGCCTGGTAAAAGAGTGCTCATTTCTCCTAGTACCTCAATGCCACTTCAAATGACTGCTGGAAGGATGAATTATACAATATGGTGATGAGGTCATTGGTTAAACTTTAGCTTAGATGCTTTTCTTAGCTGAAGAGCCAAGTAGAATCCAGCTGCATTAAAGACAGAAAGATTCTTCTTGAAGTGAAATTATAAAATAACAAAATTTTTTAAAAATAAGAAAATATCTCTGAAAAAAAATCTGGGGCACGGTGTGTCCTTTTTAAGCCTAACTCCAAAATCAGAAGATACAAAGAAAACATTAACTGATTTTTTTCAAACCTTAAAATTAGAAACATCCACATCTGAAAATAATCTATAATAATTAAAAGTAAAATATCACATTGGGATTATTTGCATTATATGGCAAATAATTAGAAGCCTTAATATAGTAAGAACCTTCTCAAAACAATCAGAAAAATAATGAGAGCATGAACAAGTTATTCATAAAATAATAAATATACATTGTAAATAAGCATTGGAAATAATTTCAGCAATAATAAAAAAATTCAAATTAAAAATGGAAGTGTTTTCCACCTATTAGATTGGACAACATCAAAGATATAAACAATGCCTTGTCTTGATGAGAATCTGGAAACTGGGGAGTCGTGTCGAATGGGGCAATCCTTTGGAAGGAAAATGTGTCAATATACATCAAAAGAACACTTTCATGCAGGCCTCCTACTGCCAGCAATTTATGCTAAGGAAACGCCTAAGAATGTGGGCAAAGGGCATAGGTTCAAGTGCGATTAATTAGAGTTTTAAAATAAGTGTCAAGACTGTTAAATTGAATGCCTAAAATATGGGTTTAAGAGAAATATATACCCTCTAATGCCTTACAAAACCCATGCTAATGACATATTATTAAATGAAAAAGAGGTCAAGGTCTGGCGTCCAGGGCCATCACGGATGAGGCGTGTTCTGTTGTAGCCTTATTTGTGCGCACGGACACAATTCTGGAAAGACATTCTCAGGGGCTACCTCTAGAAGGCAAAATTACAGGAAGCTTTTGTTTTCTCTTTGCATATCTGTATTTTATAATTCTTCTAAAATAAGCTTGTATTTAAGACATAATTAAAATAAAACAAAATAAAGTAACACTTAAGAGTGCTTAGATAAAATAACAGAAAATCTACATGCCTGATGTTGGCATGATTGTAGTGAAACACGCACACGCCTATATGAAAATTGGTGGAAACGTTTTTGGAAGTCAACATGGCATTATTAACTGAGAAGCATATGAAGGCTTATTCCTATTTATTTATTTATTTATTTATTTTAGGAGGTACCCGTGATTGAACAAGCCCAGGACCCTGTACGTGGGAAGCAGGCATTCAATCACTGAGCTACACTTGCTCCCCGATTTATTCCTTTTGATGTAGTAACACCACTTCTGGAAGTCATTCTAAAGAATAAAACTGCACTAGGTAAATAGCCCACATAATATTATGCATACATTTGGAAAAATGAATAACAGAAAAACTAAGTGGACTGTTCTGCCACCATAAATATTATTACTGCAAATTTCTATTTAATAATATGTAATGTTGAGTTCCGTTTTAAAAATTATTGTTACATCAAAAGAATTTCCACAATGTCAATATGCCTGCAAACCAGGACAGCAAGGGAACTCAGACTTGGAAGAACGAAAGCAATTTGCTTTGCTGGGCTTGTAGAGCTCTGGATGAGGATTCTTGATATCTAACAACGTTGTTACTATAATAATAATTTCTTATGGCTTTGGAAAAATAAACTAAAGGGTGTGAGTTTAAACTATTAGGATTTGCTCTTCATGGAAACAAACTGTCTTTTTCATTGGTTATACTACCTTTTCTGACATCTTCCAAATCACTTGTTGAATAATCCACTCTGGAAGTCTGCCTGGGAACGATATAAACTATCAGTTCAAATAAATGGTACTAAGTCACAGAGATAGAATCATGAATCACTGGTATTCATTTCTAGCTACACTTAACCTGCATCTCCTCCACCCAACAGCAATCATAATAAAACAGCAAATTCCTCATATTTTGTGTATTGCTCTACCTTCTCCCGGATACTTTGCTCACCTTTGTGTTTTTTGAGCCATGTGTCATGCTCCTGATTTTCACAGACTGAAAAAACTGAAACTCAGAAAAGTTAGGATCTTACTCAAGGTCATAAACTGGTAAGTGACAGAAAATGAAGACTGCAGCCAAGTCCAGGGCTTCTTTCAACACAACATAGAAATCTCACAGAATCAAGGCTATTAGCTTAGAAGTGCACAAGGTGGTACCAGCCAGCAAGGTCTGCATACTTACCAATAGGCTAAAAGGACTTTCCTCAGTGGTGCAGTGCAGTGCTTTTAGCCTTGAGATGGTCTCAAATGCCCTATCCAGGGTGTCAACTCTGTCGATGACTGTGGCTGAGACCTCTAGCTGAGCACCAAACTCTCCTTTTCTTTCTGAGCATACAGCTAGACCATGTTTCCCAGACCCAACTGCAGTTGGGAATGGCCAAGCAGCTAAGGCATAACAAGCAGGTCCTTCCTCTGCTTCCCTGGCTGCTGCCTGGACATCAGCACCCAGGGTGGCCTTGGAAAATGTCAAAATGGCAGCACTAGAGTCGTCCTGGGTAGCTGGACCTTCCACCACTGACCAGGGACAACACTGACCAGGGACAGTGGGCCTGCACTGTTAGGTAAGTGAGGGGCCAGCTATTCAGTTAGGCAGCTAGTGTTGCCTTAACTACTGCAATGCCATTCGTGTCTCCTTCACTTCTCCGTGCAATATCATTCATTCTCACCATTTTATTCTTCTCAAAGGCAATACGTATGGGATTCGTCTCCAAGAGACCCTGTGTTGCATCTGTAACCATCACAGCTCTATGTCTCTGCACGTGTCTCTTAGGGCTTCTACCTTGAGTGAATTCATTTGGAGTCTGGGTATAATGATAAAAGTAATACCAGCCCATGAAGGTTATGAAAATTAACTAAAAAGTTAGGAAGTGCATATAGCTGGAAAATGTACACGCTTCTCTACCTACTCTGTACAATAGGCATATGATTACTGCCTACCAGTTAGGGTTGTTAGTGGGATCTGAGGTCACATCGGGCACCTGCC
>JAQZBX010008002.1:23081-39852 GCA_029593785.1 Cabassous unicinctus | reverse complement strand
ACCAAGTAGTAGCTACTGATATTTTAATAAAGAAAGAAAGAAAGAGAAAGAGAGAGAAAGAAAGAAAGAAAAGAGGAAAGAAAAGAAAGCATTTCCTAGCTCTGTGATCTCTAAATAAATACCATTTCCCACTAAAGAAACCAGAGCTTTTTGAAGAAATGGCAGATTCCAAATCTGGGGATGGAAGTGTACAAAATGATCCTGGAACATCTTGTCATACTAGAAAGCAAGGAAACAATCAAAGACTAGTAAGAATGAGTCAAAAAGAGCCAGGTAGGGCAATTTTAAAGTCAAAAAGAATAACTACAAGGATTGAAACACATCAAAGATGTTAAAACTGATATATAATAAATAATATCATTTTACAGATCATCTTTGGAGTTGCTAGGTTACCAACTCATTTTGAAAACTGGTTAAAAAGAAAAAAAAAAAGAAAAAACAAGGACTTATCTTGCCTTTTCATATTCAAACTGTATCTTAGGGTAACCAAACAATAAATGAGGGCGGGGAGATTCTCTTTAAGGAAGTATTTTAGATAATAAATGAAGTGATATAATATGGCCTCTCTGCAACCATAAAGGAAATAATAGATCTAGGCCAATGGTTCTCAAAGTGTGTCTGAGAACACCTGAAGTTCCTGAAATTCCTTCAGGGGGTATATGAGGTCTGCTCTTTTCCAACTACATATCTGTGTAAGGCCAGATTTTCTTCATAGTTTTCAACCAAAACAACTTATCACAACAAATTAAACACAGAAGCAGTTATGAGAAAGCAGCTGTCTTCTATTAAGTGGAACATTAACGATATTTGCAAAAATGCAGAACAATGCCACTCTTCTCATTAATTTTATTTTTTATCTCGGAAAATATTGTTTTTCATAAAATTCATGTTATTTAAGTTAACAGGGTTTATTACTATTATTTTTTTCTACTATTATTTTAAAATTAATTATTTTTTAAATTTCTCAGCTTTAATACCTAATATGGTAATCAGTGATAGATAAAACCTACATAAACAAAAGCTTTTTGGAGTCTTCAATTTTTAAGACTGTAAAAATTTGCGAATGGCTGAGTTAGGCAATGAATATCAATGGCTGCTTAACATCACAGACAGATAGGCATTATGTAACTCTATGAAGAGTACTATTATGAAGCAAGCTTGCAATCTAATTTACATAAATACATGTACACTAATTTACATGAAATATAGAAGGGTGCTCCTAATAGAATGTATTCAATGACATCATGGAGATGGAATCTTTGAAGTCCAAATAGACAATAAATTTCTTCAAGTACACTGCATGAAAATAAGAGAGGGAAAGAGAACCTATAAATTAAAAAGGCGCAAACTTATCAATCAAATGCAACATATGGCCCTTATCTTGAGCAAATGGAATCTTTTAAACTATCGCTTAAATAAAATTCAGGGAGTCCATTTTTCTATTCCCCCTATTTTGCTGTATTTGGAATTTTTCATTAAAATTTTAATCAAATCTATATCCACCCTCTCTCATCAATAACTAAAAGGAAAAGAAAAAGTCACTGTATCATTCTAAGAACTGGTCATTTGAAACTGGGGGAGGCAGGGTTCAGGAAAGCCAAAAGATGAATCCTAGGAAAGAGGAGACTCCAGAATCAGAAGAGCTCTATAAAGGAAAACTGGATTGCTAGGTAGCGGCCAAGAATTCCATGATCCTCTATAATTAGGGAAGCACATCATTTACTGGTCCAAACCGGGCTATTTCTGAGAGTAAAAGTGGGTGCTATTACTAATTATACCAGGACAGCAGGCATAAACCAAGACTGTTTCAGGGAAACGAAGACTTATGGTCACTCTGTAAGACTGAAAATTTTTTTAAATCATTTACACACATGATATTCAATTAAAAACTTTGTGTAACAATTTTCCACAGAAACACAGTCCTGATGCTATAAAAGTAGACTATGTCTACTTCTCTTCTTGTTGCTCAGGGTACTCTGCAAACTTCCAGCCATTCCTTTTCATGCCAACTGGTCATGATAAACTATAAGAGGAAGGTTATTAACTTACACCAGAGCCTCGCTTTTCTAAAAATACACGTCTTCCCATGGGCCTCCACACTGCCCAATTCACGAGCCAATATATTATTCCTAGCAACACTTCAAGTCCTAATGACCTAGGGTGAGGTAAAAACATCTGGGTCAGATCAGCCACTCCAGGCTCCGAAGTAAGAGCCTGAGGTTGGCATTATTACTTACTTGGTCTAAGTGCTACGGCTATAGTAACTTCTAAGATCTATGTGAAATTAGCATAATTTTCAGTTTCTGGAATTTTAGTAAATATCTGGTTTTAGTACTATTTATGTAAGGTGCCATTATTAAGTATTGCTTGCTTAAGATGTGACTATTTTATGCCACTTCATAGGATTTTAAATATTGAGTAAGATTTTTCAATAAAAGAAACTTAAATATGAAAATATGAAACAATTTGGTATGTAGACCCTAAAATTTTTAGCCTTTTTCTAAAATATGCATCGATACCATGTCACTCTACCCTTATTTTGCTCAATTAAAACCAGGATATTGAAGTTCTAATTGCCACAAATAAAATTACATTTATTGCACAAGAACAAAAGTAATTAAAAAAGAGACTTCAAAAATTTAGACTTCCTCCTACATTTTCCTCAGACCTGCTGATTTAAAAAAAAAAAAAAAAAGGCATTCCACACCTAATATTTTTTAGGCCGGGGGCATCAAGACACATTTAACTTCCATGGCTACAGTAGTTTCTGCCACAGAAATTGAAAAAATAAAAATTTGTGCATTCATACAATGTAATGCTACTTTCAGTATGCAATAAATCATGCTGCCTCAAATGCCCTTCCTTTTGTTCTATTTTAGGAGGTTAAACTCTTTTGTCTTTAGAACTAAAGTTTTTTGTTTTTAAATGTGACCTTTAGATTCTATCTTAAATATTAAAACATATACATTTATTTTTCAAATAACTGTATCTAACTATGGGTCTTCCTTTACTTACTATCTGGTTTTCTCTTATAAAACAAGTCCACCCTTAAAGCCCAAGTTAAGAAAGGAAAATGTATCATAAATGCAGAGGCAGTCTAAATTGCCAACAGGTCCTTCCAGGTTCTCTCTCATAAATAAAACCTTTCTTGGATACCAAAAATGCCCAAATAGTTGATAATTAACTACAGATCATCCTCCTACCTCACAGAAGCTGTGAGAGTACAAATTGTATGCATTGTGGCATACACCGCGGTTGGTGGTAGGAAACAATTTTTCAATCCAGGCCAAAGATCATAATAGGACAGTAATAAGAACCATGGAGACAGGGAAAAAATCCTGCCACATACAAAATGAGGAACAATGGATGCAAATCTAAAACAATGAGATCCACCTGGACATGTCAACTTTATTAAATATGCTAACATCATCGTGGAACATCCTAACCAGATCATAATTTCTATGAATTATAAAATAATCCTTTAACTATATTCAGCAGTGCACAAGCCTTATCAGATTACTGGGTTTCACTGAATCTTCAGATGTTTCAGGAGAGGGGAAGGGAAAATCTCAGCATCAGAAGACAACAATAAAAACAATAACATTTCTTGTTTTGGGGTGATGGTGTGGGATGAAGAAGAACATAAATTATGTAGCTTGGGTTAGAAAAAACCCAGAGACACGAAAAAATTATATTCAAACAGCCAATTTCACCTCCACTAAGGTAAAGAGATAAGCATACATAAAGGTTAATTATTTTAAATCTTATTTCAGTCATAAATCCGAGTTACACAAATTAGTAATTCTCAATACAAATGCAAGTATTATCTGTAGATAATACAGAAGAGATCCCATCTTTCTTCAAGCTAATATTCACAGTGGCATCTGGTGGTAATAATGAATGTATGACCAGCCAATAACAAGTATGCTTAAAAACCTTTCTGAAAGTTATGAATCTGAATGGTTTACCAGCAAAGAAACTGGAGAATACTGAAGTTATAAAAATCTTCTTTGCTATATACTTTTAAGAACAGCACAAATTAGCTTTGTACTAACTATGATAAAAACCATATTAGCCTATCCAATTTCCCCCCTCCTCTGTTCTAGTTTTATTGTTGGGGAGAGGTGTTGTAGGATACTACTACTAAGAAATAAGGTGGTGCAGCTACACAGACAAGATGAAATACAGTGCTGTGATTCACCTCCATTGTAGTTTACTGTTGGCTAGGTCTTATTCAAAATGGGATTAGCTGTTTAGGGAGCCATGGTAGTTATCAAAGCCTATGGGATCAAGATGTGGCACTCCACTCTTACCTTTGTCAGGAACTTTTTACAGCCTCTGGCAAGATTCAAGTAATAGGGGCTGGAGAAGCCATGCTGAACTGATTTCTAATTTGGGGGAAGCGAGATGCAAAGGATACTACTTATATGAGCCTTATCACATGTAGAGAAAACTATATGGAAATGGAGGCCAGCTTGAACTAGATGACTTCTATTTTAGACCCACAAATATATGGAAATAATCCATGTGAATGCATTATTAAGAGATGAAACAACTACCCTAAATTTCTGGAATAATATAAAATATCGCTTACTAAATTTTATGTTAATGCCTTTGCTAATTTACCGATAGAGCAAACTTCTAACTAATAGCAATTTCAATGATAATTAATCAAATTTCCTTGTTCAGTTTGAAACACTGAATCATTACCACCAAGACCATTACATATAAACATACAATAATAAGTGGGTTAACACATCTATCTTTCTTTTACAGAGAGAACTGACACAAAAATAAGGCAAATCTGTTTACTCTTACAATGTGTGTTAAAGGCAGTATTTTGATTATTCCACTAGGTTAAAACATCTCTTCTTTGCGTATAGCCACAAACCCTGAATCTATAAGCAAAAATGAGCACTCCATTTCACTTTACTCTCTCATGCAGTCTGGACAGAAAGGAAAAATCTAAAGCTAGTTTAATAACATTTCAATACAGGTGGTATCTGAATTCAAGCAACAGATGTAATCTTGGAAAACTGAGTTCAAACCAATAATGTATTTCTAAAAATCAAATTCTCTTAAAATATATTAAGTATTTAAAAGAATCTCATCATATACACCTTTATAAAGGAGGAATCCTTTTGTAACCAAATAATTGCTAATTTGTGAATGCAATTAATATTTTATTTTCCTTTTTAAGAACTGGCATGCCTGTACTGTTTTGGCATTTATTTTTAAAGTAAGTATTGTTTGGGACAGTAATCTTTTTAATATGTTAATGAAAACTTTAACAAGGACCCAAACTTTGAGATGTTTCATTATGATTTTGCCTTTTTAACGGGTCAGATAACCAAAAGATGTCTTCCAACCCTACAATTCATCTTAATTTCAGTAAATTGTATACAACACTTTCAGCTGGGAGCGGAGCACAAATGTATCAAACAAGGTTGGGCCTAATATAAAAGGTGGGGGAGGGAGTAATCTCAGGGAATGTCAAATTCTCCAGGAAGTAGGGATGAAGCTGAAACAGTAAGTAGCTCTTTCTTCAGTTAGCATCTTACCACCCAATATGAATGGCTAGAGGGTGCACTCCATCTCACTGATATAAAACTAGAGAGGAACAATAGGCAACTATTTCAAAAAGAGAAACAAATTATTCTACGTGTTCTGGTCTAATCCCAACCAAAATAAAGACACTGTATATCTTCAAATACAGTATAAAAGTTTTATTCAGACAGAATATTCTTTCCCATTTCCTAATGAGAATTCAGCTGTAAGATGCTCTAGAACTGGCCTACTCAGGTGACTTGAATTTAGGAAGAGGGAGAACATGGAATTTATTTTTTTTCAATCTATGCAAATTTTATATTTTTCCTTGGAGAAGAACAGGATAGGTCACTGCTAGATATTCTGGGACATACTAGTTTTTGGGTTAACAGTATATTGTTGGCACAAGTTCAATGCTTGAGTGGGAAATACAAATGATTTCTTTAGTTGTATGCCAAGCTGAACAATCTCCCAGGGAAAAGAACCTCCTCCTGCTTTTCCTACCTCCTGCCCCTCCCCCACCAACATTGCCTCCCTGCTGTGCAAAGAGCCCTTTGTCCTGCCCCGCACTTATCTAGCTGTTTGGCCATATTGACAGGCCTACTGGAGGCATAATAAGGGAGTCAGTCTGACATTAGCAGCCGGCAATTTGAAACAAAAATCTTCCTTTTCTACTCAGACTAAATCCTGCTGCAGAGGTCTCTGGCTCCTCCCAAGCTTCTATTTCTCAAACATTAGAAGTAAGGAAATCGACATTTTCCCTTGATTAGGTGGCAGAAATAAAAAAACTTGATTACTCAGATAGAAGCCATTTCTGTATAAATTCCTATACCCGCTGCTTTTTTGTGTTTCATAACGTAGGCAAAACTGTATTCCCCAGCTCTGGGAGTTTACACTTACTTCAATCTACCATCAAAACTCTAGGCATCCTCATACTATACAAGAAAGGCAAAAGAGCACAGAAAAGAAAGTAATCAGACTAAGCCAAGAGTAACACGTATCAGGCAAAACTGGCCAACAATTTTAGCCTTTAAAATATACTAGACATTAAAATAATAAGATTCTTTTTCCCATCTTCATATCAAAAATACTTAATGTGAACCTTACATCTTGCACTCAACTATTGAGCAAACAAAATCAATATGATGGAAAAACTGAGTGAGGCAGGATGGGATTACAAATTACTTGCTCAGTGAGGGCACGATGACTCCGAAGACTCAGCAGTCTCAGATTTAGCTTCCTTGTTCCTTTATTATATCTCATAATATACCTCATAGTTTTTTTCATAAAGTGTTAAGAATTTGAGTATATTTTGCCAGAATAAGAGAATTCTCTCAAGTGATGCCTTCTAACAGTTCCCCCAAAAGTTATTGGCTCTTTCATCAATGTAGAACTGAGTACACAGCAAAGCAATTTTCATAAGAAACTGATGACAAAATGTGTATAGGTAAGTGAAGGAAACTATATTCCCTCTACCTTTCATGGACTTCCCTGAATTCCTTACAAGAGAAATTAATCATTACATGAAATGAAAGGTTAAAATGCCATTTTATCACATAATTTGGAACTTGGGGGCAGAAAAGAATGGTACCACTCCCCATCTATCATAGGTACATAACATTTATTTTCTGAGGAGAGTCACTGAAAGGATGTTTTTGATCAAATTATAAATGATCGCCAGTTGTACTACTAAGTATAGATCATCTTACACAGTGTGTAATCAAATTAAGCTGTTCTTGAACAAGATACCTATAAAGAAATTTGTTTTCAACACCTGAAACACAATTTTTAAAAACAGAAGTCATTGCTAGGGTCCCTAGTTTCATATTAAACTAACAAATCACCAGGTTGAGCCAGAAGTTATAAGAAAATCTTATTCTACTCATAATGCAATTTCTCTCTAAGATGTACCCAATAATCATTGCCTGCCATTAACTACAGTTTGTTTCACAAATTATTTCAATGTGAAAAGAGAAAATGATAAAGCAATAGTGGTATCTGCATATCTGCATTGTATACAATATAATTTTTCCATCCAAAGAAAAAAATGAAGTAGCCATTCTCCAAAAAGGCCAGAAAATTTTCAGAAAATATATAACTCCCAGGACACAAAACAGTATCAGATGATGTAAAAATTTTCAAGCATGCTGGTTAAATAAATCCTTCTATGAAAAGGGCCTTCAGAAAATGATTACATCAGGACCACAACTGTTCTAAACAACAGGGTAGACATGTAAAAAAGTAATTATTTCATAAGGTAACTTTCATATTACATAGTACTTTAAACTAAAAATCTTCACGTTAAATTATAAGTGTGTCAAACAGCCAGTCTCAGTGAAAAGTATATTTATATGATGGGACATCTTATATTTTGATGATAATAAGAATTAGAACCACTTAATATTCTCTAAAAAGGTTTTGTTTCACTGGTCTGCTTTTATCAATGGGAAAACAATGCAAACCACCATTTGTGAATGACGAAACTCATTTCCATTCCTTTTGGTCCCCTACCACAAATGCCAGAGTCATACTATACACTATAGATGTGGTATTGAAGTAGATTTACAGAAACTGAACAAATTAAAATTAGAGGGGGAAAAAGTATATGATGCAAGAATCTTAGCAGAAAAAAACCCCCTAACACATGGACATCTGTTAAGTATTGCATGTAATTGGTCATATGTTTGGGTGGTGGTAGTTCTCCTTCAAGTACTTCCATACTCAACAGACTGCTCTGCTTAATCAGAGATATTCCTGAAGGCTAGGTGCTGTGGGGGAGGGGAGACCAAATAAGGGGCTCAGAGGCTGTCTTCTCCAGTATCCTTTACTATTCATTTGCTTCTTGAATATTCCTTTTGGTCTGTCTTATATTTCAGATAGATCATGGCCAAAGATAAATCCTTGTGATGTCAGAAAACTGAATCAATTTTATAGGTCAAAACTCCAAAGAAATAATCTAAACTGGAAAAGCCTATTACTAATACTGAAATTAAGATTTAATTTAGAAATCACTCGGAAAAGAGCAATTCCTTTTAGAGTTTAATTTTTTAAGATTCCAAGTTTAGTAAAATGTTTAGCAAACCATTTATTCAATAGGTAAATATGACTTAACCAATGGAGTAAAGGAGACATATGAACAACAAAAACAAATAAAAATTGACTCTGATTAAAGAGATGGAGGAAAACATGTCAATCGAAGAAAAAACAAAACTGATTTTTCCCCTATTCTGGTTCTCAGGAACAGCCTTAGATTCTTATTACTTTGGTAATGGAATAAAAAAATTAAAACTATTGGAACTTTCAGTCCTTTCCAAGCACAACTTACCAGATAAAAAACAAAAATCTGCCAAAAAAACAAAAACCAAACAAAAGTCTTTAACTATGATCCAATTTCTAGCTGCTGATATCCATAAATGGGTAGAAGGTTATGAATTGCTAATTCTCATCTCCCCACCAATAAAATGCAAACCAGTTTAGCAGTGAAAATTCTCAGGAAAGCAAGGTTTCTTGGTCCTGAGGCAGCCATCGCCTAAGTGTAGCTCCCTGCAGCCAACAGCATTAATGGACGCTGCACTGCTGTCCTTCCCTGGAGACAGCAGCCAGCACTACTCAAGCTTCTCACGTAGCAACCAGAGCTCCAGAGCCAGCAGCTGCTGCTGCCTTGTATACTCACCCCTGTGATCCTACCCAAAGGAACAACCTTCTCCTTACCCCACCCCCACTCCTTACACACACACACACACACACACACACACACACACTCTCTCTCTCTCTCTTTTTTTTTTTTGAGCAGTACTCCATGCCAGAAGGGCTAGAATTATGCTTATAGAAAGAAACAATCCTAAGGTCACCCTTTTGGTTTTAAATTAAGATCCTTTATTTTAAAAAATCAACATTTTCCAAATTCCAAATATCCATTTTAATTAAACCAGCAATTTAAGGGCTAAGATTAAGCTTTAGTCTTTAGAAGGCAAGCACTGTACATGTGAATTTAAATTTGCTGCTAGAGACAGAGCCTTGTGTCATGTCCTACTAGAGGACATAATTCATTATTCTACATAGTGACAGTGTGAGTAAACCTTAAACTCGAATCCCATAATGGACCAGAATTTGGCTATGGAAAAAAAACGAATGATTCTCCCAAGAAAACTGGAATATATCCAATTAAAATTTTTTTTCTGTGTCCTCCAAGGGGCCCAGAAACCTTTGATTATGTGAATATCCCCTGCTTTAGTCTAGTTCAGATTCCACATGCTTAAAGTGACCATTTAAATACCTTTTCCCTGTGACCTAAAAAAAAGAATGATATAAAATTAACAACCCCAAAATTTTTTCCCAAAATAGGGGGTACACACTCTCTTGAAATGCTCATAACACTCAACTGGATCCCACCCATTCAAAAGTATAGCTATGTACCATCAGCCCCCAAAATAAATGTGAGTATGACCTTGGTCACAAATATGTCATTAAAAACAACTTCTTTAGTTAAGGGATTAAGGAAATCAGCAGAGAACCTAGGGGTTATTGCAGTGCTGTAAGACAGGGAAAATTGGAAAATGAACTTAAGTACAGACAAAGCCCAATGGAACCCAGAGCTCTGGGTAAGAAATGAGTTACTGGTGAACACATTGCACAAGTAACATGAGAAAGCAGAAAATGCAGGTCATACACGCACCCCTGACCCAGACCAGCAGAGCTGGCTGCAGCATCAGTGCCCAAGGGAAAGACCACTAACTCCTAAGGAGTGAGACGAGCAAAGGAGCTCTACAGAATAAATTAGCATAGAAGGGGTTTTCCCAACAGTTAAAC
Source organism: Cabassous unicinctus (assembly GCA_029593785.1). NCBI lineage: Eukaryota > Metazoa > Chordata > Mammalia > Cingulata > Chlamyphoridae > Cabassous > Cabassous unicinctus. The sequence goes on along the minus strand of JAQZBX010008002.1, from coordinate 29,496 downwards.
TTTCCCTCTCACGCGATTCACCTACTTAAACCAAGGTTTTTCTTTCCCACCACCATTCACTTCACATCCCAGGCTTCCACGCAGACGGAAAGGAGAATCATAAAGAGTAAATTCTTTTGCCTTTAAAGACGTTCTCAGATGATCGCCCTCCACGCCCAAGGAAGGGAAAACGACACAATCTGGCTCAACTCCAGGCTCAACCCTACAAATTCAATGGGGACTATCTCCGAGATACTGGGGCATACGCCATGGGGAGCCCGAGAATGTGAGGTGGGGATGGCGAAGGTAATGTCTTCAGTGTAGGAAAGGAAACAGCCATGCTAGATGAGGCCCCGAGAACGATAGGGAAGGCGTCCAGGAACATTATGGAGGAGAGATCAAGGCCCCCAGAGCGATCAGAGTTGTCACAAGGCCGCGGGAACAGGGATGGTGGGAGGATAGAGGAAGGAAAAAAAAAGTATTCCTGTGTATTTTGCGGGGAAGGCAGCCAGAGATCTCTCCTTAAATAAAAGGTAAACGTGGAGTAGGCAGTTCCCAAGAAAAGGGGTGAAGAGACGTGGGGGAGGGGAATCGTCCTGACCCAGGAAAGGCATGAAAAGGATAGTGGGGTCGAGTAGATTACAGAGAGCGCCTCACTTCCTGGGAAAGAGAGGTGCAATGGTGTGTGGGGGGGTCGGCGAGGGGATGAGAAGGGTCAGCAACCTCCCTCTAAGAGCCTGGAGAGGGTAAGGCCCACGTCCCGAGGAGAGAGAGCGCGGGGAGACCGGAGGAGGTGACCCGTCCCTCCCCCGGGGCCCGGTCGTGAGGTGGGTGTCTCTCTTCGATCAGACCCTTACCTTGTCCCAGGCGCTGCTGGGGCCTGGGCCCAAGCTGCGGCACACGGCACTCCCGGGAGGCAGCAGGATTCGAGTTAGGCCCGACGCGGCGCCACGGCGTTTCCTGGCCGGGAATGGCCCGTACCCGTGAGGTGGGGGGTGGGGGGGCAGAAAGGCGGGGGCGAGCCAAAGGCGGGGAGGGGGAGGGCCAGGAAAGGAGGAGGGGACAGCACTACTGTGTTGGCGAACTGGCGGGACTGGGGCTGCGTGAGTCTCTGAGCACAGGCGGGCGGCGGCCGCCCCTCCCCCGACGGCGGCGGCGGCGGCGGCGGCAGCTCACTCAGCCCGCTGCCCGAGCGGAAACGCCACTGACCGCACGGGGATTCCCAGCGCCGGCGCCAGGGGCAGCAGGGACACGCCCCCTCCCGCCGCACCATTGGCCTTTCCGCCCACCGCTCCTCGCTCATTGGCCAGCTCGCCGCCAATCAGCGTAAGCTGTCGGGGCTGCCTGGAGAAGAGGCTGTGCTTTGGGGTTCCAGCTCCTCAGAGAGCCTCGGCTAGGTAGGGGAGCGGGACTCTGGTGGGAGGGAGGTCTGTTGGATTGGGGGATGGGGCGGTGAACGTGGACAGACTGGGAGCTGGGGGTGGCCTTCTTCCGCGGGAAGTCAGGAGTATTAACGTTTGTTACGCTGGAAGGGAAAGGGGAGGTCGAAGGCAGACGGGAGGGCGGCCCGTCCTGCAGCAACCGGAGTGGGAGGGAGAAGGGAGCGGAAAAGGTTTGAAACAAGACAGCCATTGCTCTCGCAGAAGGAGGACCGCTTCCGGCTCACCTCTTGTCGCAGATTGGTTGTCTTTCCTCCCGCCGTGTGTGAAAACACTAATGGTGTGTTTTGGTTGGAGTAAAGCTGCTGTCAGTTACAGCCTCGGGAGCGCGCAGCCGCCTTGGGACTCTCGCATTGCCCCCTGGGTGGGGTGGGTAGGTAGGTTGGATGGGGAGAGAGCTGGACTGGAGGGCGCGGCCGGCCTCCCGCCGTGGGGAGGGGTAGAGGGAGGGTCAGTGAAAGTGGCTCCCGCCCGCGCGCGTCCTCCACCCTCCCCTTCCTTCGGGGGAGTCGGTTTACCCGCTGCCTGCTCTGCCTCGGCACCTGATTGGCTGCTGAAGCTGGGGGACCGGCCCTTAGCTACTGGCTCGGTCCCAAATGAGCGAAACCACTGCGCGGTTCGGCGGGGGCGGTGGGGCGGCGGTCGTTGGTACAGTCCTACCGAGGCCCAGCGCCGCAGTGTCTGGCCCCGCGCCCCTGCGCAACGTGGCAGGAAGCGCGCGCTGGAGGCGGGAGCAGGCTGCCGGGCGGAGGCTTCTGGGTGGCGCTGATCGCGGCTCCGCCCTGGGCGCCTGCCGCCCGAAGGGCGAGACGAGCCCGACCTGCGCCCCGAATCCGTGGGAGTGGGGGAGAAGCGGTGGTCGGTCAGGCTGGATTGTGGGCGTGAGGCGCACATACTCCCCAAATCGGCGGGAGCTGCAATCCTGAGGGACCTGCAATGGAGGAGGCGGAGAGATGGCCGCACCCTTATCGGCAGGGGGAGGGGAGTGCCACAATACCTTTATGGGAGTTCTCTGCTGCCTCCTGTCTCCTAAGGACCGCCCCGGGCCTAGAAGAATCCCTCCCTCCTTGTGATCTCGTCATCGCCTCCATGTCGAGTCGCTCTTTCTCGATTAAGGGCGTGATTGTTTGCCCAGGCTTTAGGGCTAACCTGGTGCTTGGGCGTTGTCCTGCAGGGGAGTTGAGCAGGTACAAGATTTGAGGGACAAACCCGATTTCTGTGTCTTCCTCGCAGTCTTGAGCCTGTGTCAGAGGTAATTATATAGGTGTGGGGGAGGGAAATGGAGTCCAGGCATTCACCTGGAGCTGATTTTATGCAGCGACACTGCAGGTTAATGCTACTTAAGATCCTTTTTGGAGCATTTTTCCCAGAGATGAAGGAAGATATATTAAAAATATGATCACCTGAGTTTTACACTCACCCCGTGTGAAACTTGCTACACCACCGAAGTACAGCATTCCTAGCTTAATCTGAGGATTTCAGCGTTAGCTTCAGAACCCAGTGCTTTGCGCATTCCCTTTACCCTACACTTCTCATCTCTTGCTTCCCTGTGATGAGGCATTTTAGAACTACTCACATATTTTGATCCCGTTTTCCATTTGTTGTACTACGTCATCCGTCATCCAATCCCCAGATAACCACTGCTTTCTCCTCTCCTTGGGTAGTTCTGTGAGTCATGAACCCAGACATATGGGTTCCACCGCAAATTAAGGCTCCCCAACTTGGTCTAGGGCGTCACACCTAACTAGAAGTGCTTTTATTCCTCCCTAATGAATTTTAAAAAATGTTTATCTTGATTGTTGTTTTGCCCTTTTTTCCCTCATCTGAGATTCTATCCCAGACTCCCTGCCCAGTCCAGACGACCTTGACTCCTTCTTCATTGAGAATTTGACATGAGGTCAGCAACATCTTCCTTTCACCTCAGACTTGGTCTTCAGTCTTCAGTTCTATTCCCTAGTCTTTTTTCCAAAGCTAACCCCACCCTCTGAGCCCTTGAGTTTTTCACTTGGACCAGGGCTTTACTCCCTCAGTTTTTACCTCGTCATACTTCTATGTTTCTCTACAACTTTCTCTCTTAACTTTTTTGGTCCCTGAAGATGTTCAAGTTAGTCATCTTGGAAAGCTTTCTTTTAATTTTGGAGCCTTGTCTGGTTACTCATACTTTTCTCTCTCTCCCACCAAGCTCCTTAAAAGGACTGGAGGCTATCATTCTGCCTCTTGTCTACACCACCCATTCTCTTGCTAGTCCTTCAAGGGTTTGGCTTCTGACCACACCAAAGCCATTTTTGAAGAGCAAGTAAAGAATATCAACAAAACTAGTAGTTTTTCTCACCCAACTGCTCTATAACTTGACCAGCCCACTTTCTTGACACTTCTTTTGGCTTTTCCTTACCTACATGAGGGGTTGCAAACTCAGTTCTATAGGGTCCACATGGGTAATTTTTTTTTTTTAAGATTTATTTATTTATTTATTTATCCCCCACCCCCCCTTGCTGCTTGTGTTTGCTGTGTGTTTTTTCTGTGTCTGCTTATCTCCCCCTTGCTGTGAGGTCTTGCTGCATCAGCCCACCGCGCTGCATGGGCCAGCCTACCCTCACAAGGAGGCCCCGGGAAGCAAACCCGGGGCCTCCCATATGGTAAACGGGAGCTCTATCGATTGAGCCACACCCGTTTCCCCACATGGGTAATTTTAAATGTGCGAAGTGGGCCTGGTATTAGAAGTGATGGGAGCCAGGTGGTAAATGGCAAGTGACACTCACCCCTTACTGTTTGGAAGATAGTGGGCATGAAAGTGCTGTGGGAAACTGGGAAGTACCTGTTCTGCTCAAAGGGAGAGGCAGCTCCTCAACTTCAAATGAATCTTGGGAATTTGTGGCTAGATTTGCCAATCTTGGAAATGGAGGTTTTCAAGTGAAATCACCTGTTATATGAACCTTAGAAAGCAGTTAGTGCCTACCACTTTGCAACCTTTTACCTACATCCTCAGATTGCACCATTTCTGGTGTGTGGCTCAATCCAGTTTTAAAATTTTTATATTTTTAATTTGCTACTTAAATATGGAATGTTGACTCTCACGGGTGTTTCCTTTATGTTGCGCTCATTATTGAGGGGAGGTGGGTGACTTCCTTCTTCCCAGAACAAATTGTAATTTAAAATTAATATTTGGACATTAGACATTCCACTGAGGAACCCATCCACCTGAGTGCCCTGTATCAACCAAATCTATTTCCAGAGCCAACCTTCTCTGATTAAGTCTTGTATTTCTGCTTGCTAGGCACATCTGCCTCAAACTCAGCATGTGTAAACTGAAGGCACCCCATCACCTCAGACTTTCCAATTTGTTCCTCTCCTTTCTGTTAATTTGCTACCAGTTAACTATGATAGAAACCTGAGTTGGCCTGGCCTCCCACTGCCCTCCCCCAAGTGATTCCTCAGTCCTGGTATTGATTCTCCCTCATTTTAATACCTTAATCCATCTCTCTCTCTGTTCTCATTGCTAGTGTCTGAGCTCAGTTCCTTGGATAATGATAGTCTCAAAACTGGTCTTGCCTCCAGTATCATCTTCTGATCCACCTTACATATTGCTGAGGTACTTGTCCTAAAGTACATATAAAGCATGTAAATAACTCCTTTAAATTCCATGATTCCATGATATGGTGTACAAGGTCCCTCAAAGGGCTTGCTTCAACTTTTCTGAACAGCTTTTTTACTTGCACTATTTTCCACATACACACAAACAATTCCTTTCCACTCAAGTGACACTACTTTGCTATTTACCCAAATCATAGTGACAACTGCCATACTTCCTTCTAGGGTGGTTCCTTTCTTGAATGCTACCCCTGCTGCTTCTCATTTAAGACTGTGAAGACCTTCTTCACAGATAACCTCTCCCCTGTAATCTTGCTCTCCATGATCTATTGTTCTTTTAGCCAGGTTCCCCTATAAAACACTTAGCACTTTCTCCTGATGCCATAGCAGTTTATTTTTGCTTGAATCTTAACACTTCTCAGGTTATCATTGCTTTAAATTTTCTTCATTGTTCTGAGCTACTTGAAGGCACACACTCTTGTTGAGTCTTGTATCCTTACACTCCTAGTATATTCCTGAATGATTAGACAACCCTAAATAAAATGGAGTAAATGTCTTCTTAAGGTTTCATATATTATTGGTCTCTCAAACACATCTTTGTATGTTTGGTAGCCCCTAGATTAGCACTGTCCAATAGAATTTTCTTTGATGATGGAAATATTCTATATCCGTGCATACAGTGGGGTGGCCATTATTAACCATTATCACTACTGAGCACTGGCAATGTGGCAAGTGCAGCTGAAAAACTGGCTTTTTAACTAAATTTAAATAGCCATTTGTGGACAGCGTAGCTGCAAGTGATAGGCACAAACTTCTGTTGTAGATTGCAGACTACTGATAGTTTTTCTTTAGCCTCTGTGGCCCCTTTAAGTTAAAATTCTTTTACTGCTTGCTTTGTTTTACTTATTTCTGTACTTCAGCTTTATTTCTCTGAGATCTAAATTTAACAAACCCTTACTAATGATGGACCTGCCTTAATATTGTTGAGAAAGCAAGTGTTGACCAGCTTGGATTTTTAAACATAAAATTGTTGTATTATTTCATTAAGCCATTATGGGAGGTGTATAATAAACCAAAGGTGATAGAAGTTTAATGAGGAAAAGTACTGTGCCTGATGTTACTGAACTTGGCCACAAATGTCAGTCCTCCAAGTTTTCAGTTTTGGGAAAAACTTCATCAGAGGAGGCTCTAAACATATCTGAGTATAGAAAACCATCACAAAGTGAATTTCATTCTGATGAAATACAATTAACTGATGTGTTTTAATACCAAAATACTTTTTTATTTTTGTGGTAATTTAGCATCTTGTAAAGTTCAATTATAGTTCGAAAAAGACATTTTAGGGATATATATATATATTTCCACAAGCTGTGTGTGTGTGTGTGTGTGTGTGTGTGTATGTGTATATA